>JAMKQA010002229.1:0-13933 GCA_024699735.1 Posidonia australis | reverse complement strand
TGTAGGTTAAATTATATCATTATCTGAATCTGATATGGGAATAATACGAGAATTATCTTCATTGAAGAGAATCTTATTGAACGTATCTTTTTTTCTTTTATCTTATCACTTTTCTTTGCTTTAGTGTCCTTTAATAGCTCTCTTATTTGAATAAAAACCACAGATGTGTACAATTTACACTTAATTACATTATTGTATCTGCCAATAAGGTATTGCTTTAGTCTTGTTATTTTTTTACTCTTCATTTTCTTGTAGTATTTGCATTGTGTTTTTTGTCTATTATTGTCAATAAAATATGCATGCAACCTAAATCATTTGATTTAAGTGTCTTTGCATCATTACGACCTCCACTACTTTTAGATCTTGAGGGGTTTTATATTACGAAGGTTGAAAGTAAAAGATAATTGTCATTAATTTAATGAAATAATACATTCAAATATTTTTTAATTTTCTACATTTTTTAATATTTTTTAAATCATTTTTTATTTTTTTCCCAAAATTTTCATGATTTTTTAATTAATTACGAAACATTCAGATTTTTTTTAAAAATTATAAATATTTTATTTTTTAAATTAATTACGAAATTTACTATTTTTTAATGGTTTTATATAATTATTACGTTAGATCTATGTATTATTAGATTAGATATATGTAGTATCAAGTAATTAACATTGAAACCATAGTACCATATGTCGATACGTGTTATTGAAATTTTCTTGATACGTGTCTTATTTTCAATTTACCAACACAACTCTGACACGATACCGACATGAAAATTTTTTAAACAAATGTAATTTTTTTATATTATATTTCCATTAATACGATACCGACATACTAATATTTTACCAACACGTGTCTGTTTTTCAATTTATCGAAGTTTGATACAAAACCAACATTTAAAACCTTGATCAAAACACAATAAAAACATGAAAAAATCTAAGATCTTTATATTATTAGAGGTTAGATTTATATCTTATTAAATTACATTTATGTAATATTAAGTTATTAACATCAAAACAAAAAAACAAAAAACATGAAAAAACCTTAGACTTATGTATTATTAGGCTAGATCTATGTATTATTATGTTAAATCTATGTAATATCAAATTATTAACATTCAAACACAAAAAAAGAGAGGAAAAATCCAAGATCTATGTATTATTAGGTTAGGTGTACTTATTATTATGATAGATATAAGATTTTATCATAAATCTATATGAAAATTTTAAAACACAAACGCAAAAAATGAGAGAAAAACAAAAATTCTATGTAAAAATCAAGTGTTATACCTTAAAAAGAGATAAAATTTGAGAGGAATTAAGGAAAGAAGAGAGTGCAGGCCACCAAGAGTTTATTTGCAGGCTTTCAGTAGAGGAGAGGAGATAAAAGGTGTGTTGGAAGAAGAAGATGTAGAAATGCTGAAGAAGATGCTGTTGTTTCGTGCATATCGGTTCTTATAATGGGCGTGTTGGCGACTTGGTGTCCAATTCAGTGTAAAATTTACATAGAGTCAGACGACACAATTGACACGGACGACTAGTGTCGATATACAGATCTGACATATGGTATTTTGTGACATATCATTGCTTATCGTGTCACCTAGCTCCTATTCTGACATGTGTTGACGAAATATTATTGATATATGTCGATGTTTAATTCTATGTGGATGATTGGTCATTTCTATTTCAACAAAAAAAAAAAAACTACTAGAGCCTTGAAGAGTAGGACAACCATCTAAGAAGTTACACTTTGTTTAAGTTACGAAATTTCATCTTCCTTTCTCATTTTACTAATGTCCATGTCCAAAAGCTCCATAATGAAAGCTATTTAATATGGTGAAGATTGTGATTAGTTCAAGCTTTGATAACGGAACTAGGTAATAGTGATATCTTACTCAAGGAATAGGTCAGTTGATGTTGGATTGGCAATGAAAAATCAATCTATCAATTTCTTTATAGTTACAAAGTAGAGGCTTCTTCAGTATGATAATCTACATTTTTTAGACTTAGTTCAATCTGTTTATAGGGTTTGCTGATTGACCATGGTCTTCAACTAGTTTCTCACCCATCACGGGATAAATAATATAAATAATGAAAATGTAACTCCGAAAATTAGTAATTTGCCTTCTGTTATAAACACATCCATGTTAGCTTGTGACTAATATCGAGTATAAACTCCATAAATTCACATATATTAAGAGTATAATCTTGTCTCCTCTGATGAAGATGTGGATGAATCTTTTCATAATTTCTACCTTTTATATGGTGCTTCCTCCAACATATCCTCAGAGCATGCCACTCAGTATCGAGAGCTTGGGTCATTGCATGGATTCTAAAGTTAATTTAGGAAACCGGGAAATGATGGTGGCTGCAGATTCTTTTTTGAAAGTCTTTTCTTGCATAAACCAGCCTTCTTCAAATTATGGATGATTAAATATCATTTTTTGATGGGAAATTTCCATTCCCTATGTAAATTGGATCATGTTCTTCTCCATTTGTTAGAGGGCCTTATCCTTGGTTTGTCTTTTAAGCATTGTTGTGTTGCATAAATCTATATCAAACATTGAGGTTTCAAACAGTTGTAGATGTGTGTTACAGGACTATTATATAGCCACAAGAGGTATAAACAGTCTTTTAGATCTTTCTTTTGATTCAAATGTTTGATCTGCAAATTCTATTGCTTTAATCAACTGAAAATTTCAAGGTTGCGACTGATCATATGGTTTGTGCTGTATGCAGGCATTGTGGAACGTGATGGCTTTCTTGGATTGTACAGGGGATTTTTGCCCAACGCACTGAAAAATCTGCCAAACAGCAGGTTCAATTTTTATTTTGGACTGGAGATCTTTTTTTTTGGTGGCCTGTCGATGTGAATGATTCCTGAAGCTTTATGAGAAAATTGATCATCTACCATTTGTCATTATCATTCTGCCCACCTTGGTTGTTCTTTTATCTAATGCCCCTCTAAAAATTTCATATTTACAGTATCAGGTTGACTACCTTCGACACTGCAAAGAATCTTATAGGAAAAGGGCAAAAAGAGCTTCAGGGAATCATAGAGGGTAATAAAGAGAAAGCAGTGTAGTGGAGCAACGCCGGAGTCTTTCTATGTTTGTTTGTCTTCTCTGCGTTTCAATGGCAATTGGTCCATTGAGATGATCTGAAGCCTTTTTTTCCCGTTTTTGGCCAGTTGCTTTGAGAAATCCCCACTAGCTAGGAGTTTTATTTCTGAGTAGAACTCTGTAACATCTGCGTTTATTATTGAGCCATTTTTTTCTTAGATAATGAACTCCTGTTCCAATTCACAAGCACTTCTGCTTGGCAAAACAAATCAGATTCTGACTTTCATTGGGTCGTTCAGGTTATTTGTGCCCAGCGCACTGTAGAAGAAGACTCACAATTGCAGAGCTGTCACTTGTCAGTCTCAGCTTGGGATTTTGGGCTCGCTTAAGCGAGTCGGGATTGTGTGATAAGCTGGAAAAGGGATAAAGTGGGCTCAAAACCCAATTTGCTCGTCATTAGTTGGTTAAGATAGTGTAACAATATATATATATTTTTTTCTAGATATATTATTTTTGCAACGGTAGGTTAATTGTTGACACCAGGATTTGATTCCTGGTGAGAACATGAAACCACACCCACCATGGTGTCAATACTTGAGTTTTTTTTTTTTTTCTAGATATAACATTAACTTCTAAACATATGTTCTCCCGTGAAAAGTTATTTTTTTTTACTCGGTAAAGTATTGATTATTAATCATCTCACGACTCTCTCCTCAAGTTACGAGCATGGATATCAATTATGCCCTTGTACGTTACTAGCTCGAACTGAAATCAAGTGTCTGTGAATAAATCTGCAATCTGATTAGTAGAAGCAACAAATTAAGGTTTAATAGAACTAGATAAGAACTTGTCTCTGACAATATGATAATCAATCTCAATGTGTATGGTTTGTACACGATGAATTTGATTAGCAGTAATGTGACTTGCAGAAAGATTGCCACAGAATTAAGGAATCAGTTGATAACAATCAAACTGCAAATCCTTTAAAAGGTATGATAACCAAGTGAGCTTACACGTTGCCATTGATATATATTCTGTTTCAACAGAAGATCTAGAAACAATTTGCCTTTTTTCCTAGCTAATCAGAGAAGAGCGCATAAAAATGGCATATTCGGTAGTTAATCGACGTGTAATAACTTGTCCAATCTGAATCACAGAAACTTTGTAGTTGAAGGCTTGAATTAGCAGAAAAGAAACGTCCTTGACCAGGTGACATCTTCAAATATCGAAGGACTCTAAAAGCTGTTGAAAGTTGATGCTGACAAGGTTGATCAATAAATTGACTTTGGTTAACAAGAAACATAATTTCTGGTTTGGTGATAAATACAACAATCTCCCAACCAATCTCCTGTACGAGGAAGGATCGTCTAGCACATCTTTGTCAGAAACAGATTTAAACTTTTGATCCATTGAAAAACTAACTGGTTTGACACTCAAGTGGTCTGCATCGTTCAATATATCTAAGAGGTATTTTCTTTGAGAAATAACAATACCTTTCTTAGATTTTGTCACCTCAATTCCCAAAAAAATATTTGAGTTCTCCCAAATCCTTAAGATGAAATTGAGAATGCAAGAATGACTTCAACTCATTAATTGCAGTACGATCATTCCTTATCACTGATATATCATTAACATATACAAGCTCCATAATATATTTTTTTTGTTAACGGTATGCATGTCCAAAGATTCGAACCTGGAACTTGTGGTAAGTTTAAAGTTCTCCCAGCCACTGTGACAATGAGACATTGTCCAAGCTCCATAATATTAGAATCAACATTATGCAATGTGAAAAGTGAGTAATCAACCATTGAGTATAACCCACAACAACAAGAGCATTTGACAATTTCTAAAACCAATTTCTGAAGTCTTGTTTAAGTTCATAAAGTTACTTGCGTAAAAGACGTACTCTTTTTTATTTTGGCACAATTCTCATTTGTTCCAACAACATCACCATCACTGAGACAAGTGATCTCTTCAAAAAATATGAGTAGGCGCTCGCGAGGTCTGAAGCCCTCGCGCCGCCGTCGCCCTTCTGGCAATCTCCGTTCTCAGCTTCACAAGGCAATTGAGTTCGATTGGCTGGCTTTTAAGAGCCGCTTGGTCGAAGACGACCCCTGCGATGATGTGGTTTTTCGCCCTCCTCCTCCTCTCAGGCAGGCTAAACCCTCTTCCTCTCCCTCTTCCCCCCGAGCCTAGGTAAGCGTCCCAGGGAAGTACCGCCCTTCTTCTTGTTCTGCCTCTGTCCCTCCCCCATCAGGTTCCTCCTCGGATCCCCTAGGCGGAGTGGAGCGTTTGTGGCTGTTTAGATTTGCTTGGCTAGATCTAGCTCGTCTGGTTTCGTTTCATTATGATTCTGATTTTCGGATATGCTTTGGACCGTCCCCGAACCAGCGGTTGGACCTGGTGTTTGATTTGATTTTTTTTATCATCTGGCTTGTCTTCTTATTGGTGGAATTTTCTTTCTATTTGTGTTTTAGATATGCTTCCGGATTTTGATATTAACATGCTTAGATCTGGTTCATATGCTTATGATTTTTCGCATCATGTCTCTTTGGTCAATCTCTGTAATGAGCGACATTTGGCTTCTGCATTTAGTAGAACGTCTACTTGCGACCCTGCATCACAGGAGCAGAGCAGTTATGCTCTCCCCCTCTTCGCCTCTTCAGAGACATCTCTTTGTCTGAATCTCTCTAAGGCTAGCTCTTCTTCCCCGCCTGTTCTCCGGTTGGCACCTACCTCGCCGACGGTGAAGCTTTGTGGTTCGTCCGGTGACCGTTCGTTCGGCGCTCCTTCTCCTGGCCGATGGACTTCTCCAAGGGCGGTTTCTCGAGGTACTGACAATGGTGTAAGACTGTCAGGCAACTCCTCGTCGTCTGTGTGGTTTTATACGAGTTATAAACCACCTGCTTTTTTAAACCAACATGAAGCTAATCAATCTTCTCTCTCTGCTAATCACGCGATGATTAACGCCCCTAATATTCACTCTGTAGTCGATTCGGTGACTCCTCTATCGGCGTGTAATTTTAGCCATCCTCGATCGAGTCGCGCCGACCCTAACATTAATGCTTGCAGTCTTTTCCTCTCTCATGTTTCAAATCCATCGCCTCTTATCTCTACTTTTTCTAAGGAAGTCTCCTCAAATCTCGCTCCTACCAGTGGGGTTGCGTGCCATGCGGATAAAATCTCTGACGCAGAGATATACTATGACATATGTTATTATCACTCTCCCTCCTATCCCGCCCTTTCCCCTTTCGAGCGGGGTTTTAATGGTAACTCCAACAGGTTTTCTCTTCTCTCCTCTCCTGCTCCTTCCCTTGGAACTGGCCTTTCCCGTCTATCTGAGATTTCTTCAAGAAACAGTTCAACTTTATCTTTCCTTCCTGTGGGAGACTAGTAGGTTGTTTCGAGGAAAAAAACCTTTTCCCCACGGGTAAGTTTCTGCAGCGCATCTGGTAGATGTTTTTCCTATGGCCTTTAGGGTCATCAAGCTAAAAAATGTAAATATTTAGGGACTTGTTTTCGATATAAATCATCTTCTCATTCTGTGGCCATCTGTAAATTCTTTCAGGCCCCGTAAGACTCCTCCACAAGGTCTTCTGTTATGGCTGGCCTATTGCCACACTTCCCAATCATTCTACCCCCTTCTGTAGCGGTCTGTGACCACTTTCTGGTGCTCTCGCGGAGTGCTATTGTTACCTCCCACTCCTCCTAACTTACTAAGGAGTCCATTGTAGAACATATTAGGACTTACTGGCCTTGTTCGTCCGAGGTAGAGGTACAAGATTTTTCATCTGGTAAATTCCTGTTAGTTTTCCCTCTCTTCAGATTAGAAATGACTACCTTAACCAATTTGGAGCATCCCTTTAAATGATTTCCGCCTCCTTCACTTTTTGGTCGTAGAACTCCAACGCGGTGTTGACGTTGAAGGAAGAAGGGGTATGGCTCCGACTCGAAGGTATTCCTTATCACCTTTGGAATACTGATGTATTCCACCACATGATCTCTGGGTTTGCTGAACTACTGGAGGTAGACTTTACTATGGATTCAGCTAAATCCTTGGGTTACTCTAGAGTTAGGGTGAAGATTCATCCAAGAAAGGATATTCCCGATTGTCGTTTTTTTGCCTTTGGCAAACACGTTTATCCCATCAAGTTCCGGAGAAACTAGGATTTATGTCCCACTAGTGCTACCCCTACACTTGAACCCAATGGCTCATTCCCTGCCTAGCCTGCAAAATCTACCCCCTCAGCATCTGGTTCCTATGGTCTTAACCCTACTCGCAGATCCTTCAAGACTAATAGAGGTTGGAGAGGTGGAAAAGGGAATAAGACCTCTAGGGGTGGAAAAAAGTCTAGACATGATCCATTAGCCCTGCCTCTTAGCCTATTTCTACCTCTGCAGGCATCTTACCTACTCCTCCCTCTGTCTCGGAGGTAGGCCATGACTTCTCAGTGCAATCTTACTGCCACTCCCCTTCTTCTGAGCCTCTGCATATTGGAGATGAAACATCTAAATTTGTAGAGTCAGAAATTAAGGTACGCAATCTATCCATGGCTAAGTTCAAGAAGGTTCTTGCAGTCTATGATTGTTTGGAGAAAGATGACGTGAGTGGCCCTGCTGAAGTTGCATTCGAGACACAGCCTCCAACTCCAACCTTCCCCCCAGGTATTACTGATGCTTCTGTCTCTTCCTCTACAATGCAAGATTCTGACACATTCCTTTCTGGGTCTTTATTATCTGATTCTGTCGTTGTTGTTAATGATGATAGTGCAAATAATTTTCTTAACGATACTCACAATTAGGAGTCCTATGATCACCTCATTGCCTTTTGTAGTATTATTGGAATTTCCTTACAATCCACGGATGAGGCTAAGAACTTTCTTAATTCTATTAGAGTGGAACAGAGACTTCCTCACATTGATTTAAATATTGAATCCAACTTGGCTGAGAATCTAGATTCTCTTTCTCTTTCTCCACCTAATTAATGATCATTAATGCATGGAACATTAGAGACCTGGGTTCCAGTGGGAAAAAATGGCCTATTAGTAACTTCATTAAAACTAACAAATGTCATGTCATTATCATTAGTGAGACTAAATTAGAGACCTTTACTCCATATGCCCTTAGGCAGCTAGGAGGAGGTTTATTAAATCAATGGTCCCTTATTCCTTCTCTAGGGGCTTCTAGGGGACTTCTCATTGGGTGGAATGACAGATTTTTAAAGTTGTTGAACATAATTCCTAACACACACTGCCTCTCTATTAATTTCACTAGCCTCTCAGATGGTATGGATTGGTGGCTCACAGGGGTTTATGGTCCCTGCGATCCAATTCAGAAACCTGAATTCCTTGTGGAATTAGACTTTTTAAGCAAAAAGGTGAATTCCTTTTGGGTCATTAGGGGGAACTTTAACCTCACTAGAGACTTATATGAACACTCCACTAGGTGCGGCATTTCATCTATTATGAGACACTTCAATGCCTTTATTGATAGTCATTTCCTAGTGGATTTCTCTCCTACTAATTCTAAATACACTTGGTCCAACATGCAAGTGCCCCCTATCATGGTAAAATTGGACAGATTTCTTGTCTCCATGGATTGAACTAATTCTTTTCCCAACTCTTTCTGTTTGGGTCTAACCAGGGTAGTCTCTGATCATATACCCATCTCTCTTGACACCACTTCTCTAAACTGGGGGCCTATCTCATTTAAGTTTTACAAATCCTGGCTTCTTTTTGAGGGGTTCAGCTCTTTCATTGAAGCTTCTTGGTACAGTTCCCTTAACATCTGTACCTCTTGCTCTTCTGTAACTAAGTTTGCATACAGGCTCAAACAGCTTAACAAACAGATTATTGGCTGGGTTAGGCCGGTAAGAAAGGTTAGATGTAGCAGTCTACTTTCCATTGAATCCCGAATTGCCCATTTAGACTCACTAGCTGAATCCCAACTGTTAACTGCAAATATTCTGTCTGAGAGAAGAAACCTTCAGTCAGAACATTTCTCTTTGCTCCAAGAATAAGAGGAATATTGGAAGCAAAAGTTTAGAATTCAATGACTTAAAGAAGGGGATTTAAACACATCTTTCTTTCACAATATGGTCAATAGTAGAAGAAGAATCAATGCTATTCACTCTCTTAAGATAAGGGGCAACATTACTTTCTCTCCTTCCACAATTTCCAAGGAACTAGAGGACCACTTCACTAAACAATTCAATAAACCCATAAGAGCTAGTCCTGAATTGATTTGGGATTCCTTAATCCCAAATAAAATTCAGAATCCCTTGGACTTGGAAGCTGCATTCTCCTTGGAGGAAATTCACAGGAACTTGTTGCTCCTACTTGGAGACAAGGCCCTTGGACTTGATGACTTTTCAATCTTTTTTTCCAACAATTCTGGGACATTCTCAAAGAGGATATCTTGGAGGTTTTTAATCATCTGTTTACTTCCACAGAAACAGACTTTCTTCAACCTATTAATCAAACTTTTATCACACTTATCCCTAAGCTGAAAGGGGCACAATGTATAAAAGATTTCCGGCCTATAAGTTTGCTGAATAACTTATATAAAATTATTACTAAAACTTTGGCTTCTAGGCTCTCCCCTGTCTTAGACAAAATCATTGACAACTCCCAATGTGCTTTCATCCCAGGGAGACACATTGGGGACTGTTTCCTAGTAGCTCAGGAAACATTACACTTCATGAAGGTGGCTGGCATTCCTAGTTATCTCTTGAAATTGGATTTTGAGAAAGCTTTTGATAATGTTAACTAAGATTTTTTTATTGGATTCTCTTTCTTGTTTAGGCTGTGGACCTACATGGATTAATTGGATAAAAATGTGCATTACACATGCCAGATTCTCCATCTTACTTAACGGTTCCCCTAAAGGGTTTTCCCCTGCCTCCAATGGTCTTAGGCGAGGTGATCCGTTGTTACCTCTCCTTTTCATTACTGTCACACACATTCTGAATAGAATGATTTCTCTTGTTGTGGAAGCCAAGCTGATATCTAGCATCCAATTTCCTAATGGTGGTCCTAATATAGTGAACATTCAGTATGCAGATGACACTATTTTATTTCTGTTTGCATGTGAGGACAATATAATCAATATTAAGAGGATTTTGTGTTGCTTTCAGTATTGCTCTGGTTTGAAAATTAATTTCCATAAGTCTTCCCTTACTGGTATAGGTGTACCAAGTCCACTCATCACTAGATCTTCCCAAATATTGGGTTGCAACACTTCTCTTTTGCCTATAAAATATCTGGGACTTCTCCTACACTTTAGAAAGGCAACTTACAATGACTGGTCTCCAGGCATTGAAAAAATTTCTAAAAAACTTTCTTTTTGGAAGGCAAAACAGTTGTCTCTTGGAGGAAGATTAACTCTGGTTAATTCTGTTCTCTCAGCCATTCCCACCTACTATTTATCTGTGCTACACATCCTTGCAAAGGTTGTTAAAGCCATTGATAAATATAGATCCATATTTCTTTAGAAATCCTATTCCTCATCTTCCTTTATTGGTCATTTGGTTAAATGGGATACACTTTGTAGGCCAAAGCATGAATATAATTGGGGAATTATAAATGTTAAAAATTTTAACCTGACTCTCAAATCTAAGTTGCTTTGGCAGTTATTCTCCAACACTTGCTCTTTTAAGTGGAAAGAACTTCTTAAAGCAAGATACTTTGCTAGGAACTGGCCTGGGGCTCTCTTCAACACAACCTTAGGCAGGTCCTCACCCTTATGGCAAGAATTGAAAGCTTGTCACAATTTAGTCAATTGCTGCACCAACCTTCAAGTCCAGAATGGTTGCAGCATAATTTTCTGGGAAAGTAAATGGTGTAATGGGGCAAGACTTAAACATCTCCTTCCTGACCTTTTTCTATTGGCTAAAAATAAGAAGGCCTCTCTTGTCAAGACAATTGAGACCTTTAAAGTTGATTTTGGCAATTTATTTGCTCACCCTCACTCTCTAGTACATACTAGAGACATTCAGGAACAGGCTGATCTTCTTTCAGAGATTTTGTCTAACCTGAACCTTCGTACTGAGGATGACATCTTACAGTGGAACTCCTCAAATCATATTTTCTCAGTGAAATCATGTTAAAATTTTATCATTAATGGTGGACTTAGATTTCGACACCACGACCCTATTTGGTGTAGCTGGGCACCTTTGAAAATTAAAATCTTCTCCTAGTTGGTGTTCTATGACAAAATCTTGACTAAGGTAAATCTATGTAAAAGGGGCTGGGTTGGTCCTGGACATTGCCCTTTTTCTATTTCCATTTGGAGTGCATTTTCTCAAGGTTCTCTCTACCCTACTGTGTTTTTTATTGATGATCTGTTTACATACTCTCTTCCCCTTAAACTTGCCCTGCCTACTAAAGGATGTTACACTCTGTTTCAAATCATTCTGTGGGCTATTTAGAAAGAAAAAAATAACCGCATTTTTAGAAGGGTTTGTAAAGATTCGAATATGTGTATAAATGAAATTACTTCTCTTACTCATGATTGCATAGATGCTATGGCTTCAGGTTTTGACAAGGATGACGCCCTCTGCTCTATTACTTCCTTCCAGCATACTCGCGAAGCCGAGCTTACTTCCATTGACTTATCAACCTACAGGGATGCAGATCCATCTAATCTCTGCTCTGCTCCAGTGGATGATTATACAATTGATGACTAACTTCCTATTAGTCGTTTCTTATTGGGAAATTCTATTTTTTGGACATTAAAATTTTATTTGATGGCTTGTGCTGGCCAATATGATTTTTTGAATTGGCAGTTCAACTTTGGAGGACTGTATCAAACATTACATTTTGTACTATCTTGTTTTCCTTTGGTTTGTTTGCCTGAAGGACTTATATATCCCAGCTTACTGTTAACAAAAAAAAAAAAAGATGAACTCTTTTGTCACCTGATGAAGTAAAGCCTGGAGGTGCTTTTATGTAGACATTTTTTTGCAAATCATCACGCAAAAATGTATTACAAACATCTAGTTGAAACAAAAACAAATCTTGTAATGCCCCTAGCATCACAATCTAACAACCTATCTCACCTAGGACTATTTTTAAAATAAATTACTCAATAAAATGTAGGAAATTTAAAATTACCAAAATAAACAACTAAATTAATTGAACAATTTCTAATTTTACTCGAAATCTGTGATATGCAACTACATGACTCCAATCATATGCACTAGACCCAACCGCTACTTCATATCTATACCTGCAAGAAAATTATTAAAATACATGTGAGTAACATTTAAAAGTCACTCAGCAAATACCTACCAATCTACAAAAACATCAAACTAGGATTAGAGCTATTGGCATTCAGCTTCCCAAATCTCATACTGCCCCTCTTAGTAGTACCTAAATCCAAAACCTGCAAAGGAGTTAGAACCTACAAAACTCTATTGCGGACAAGCATAGAAATCTTTTAAAACATGCTCTTTAAAAACCAAAAGCTCTGACCTCTCTAAACTTGAGGTATGTCACTAGAACACACCACTAAAACATGCATCTCAATTATTAATGTCAGAAAATTAAAACAATAAAAAATCTTGATGCACAAAACCATATAGATGTGCATCTCAGGTCACAACCCCCAAACCTCAGAAAATAGGTATCTTATTTCGATATCACAAAACTACAACAAGGCAATTCACTATTACCTAATAAGTATAAATCCTTTAAAATATGTTTTTCAAAATCATTTTCTCTTTTCTCTTCAAAACACGTGCATCTTTAAAAAAATTTTATGCATCCTTAGAATGACTACATTATGTCAAATTAAATTCAAAAATTAATACAAAACTACATCTCAAAACCAAGGTCTCCTTTAGACCAGAACTTGAAAATCTAAAACAAAGCTTAGAAAATCACAACTTACGTACCCAACGTGAAAATCTGTCGTGTCACTCTAACCACAAGCAACCGACCAACTCACAAGCAACCATCGAAGGGCATTGCACTGTTGTGACAGGACCATCCTATGCAGGAGTCCTCTGTCTCGGGTCCTTACCCTAAGAATCCTCCAAAGGTCTACTCTAGGACAAACACAAGGCACACTCTCTCATTGTCCTAACTCGGGCCACCTGAGGAGTCTAATCCCGGAGCCTACCACTTGGCCACTACAACCATGGACTCGTACTTGACCCTCTAGAGGAATCATTTGTCCTTAATCCGCTAATACAATCCTACGGTCCTGTAACTCTTATCACTCGGCAACCATGACCTCAGATTCACATTTGACCCTCTAAAGGTATTAGTCATCCCTAATTTATCAATACGATCTTACGATTATTGTGTTCCCTACCAAAACTACGGAAAATCTCAGAAATTATTTTTCAAATTTTTTTGCAAATTTTATGTATTTCTTTTCCAAATTACTCAACAATTTTATGTTAAGGACTTTCCTGTAAAGGTACTCAAATTAGATCAATGATCAATTTCTAGGTTTTGTTTTTTTTTTGATAAACGGTAGATGTGTTTCTTTCTATAAATTGCAAAAAATTACAAGCTCAGTAAGCTGTAGTAAGAGTCTTAGACAAAAATTATAAAATCAAAGTTACAAAAACAAAGCCCCGTCACTCAGCAGGTGACCAGATAATCAAAAAAATATAAGCCAAGTCCAGATGCTGCAAGGATGGAGCAGCAATCACAAAAAGAGAGAATAAACATCCAGTTTTATACAGACACAGATTTTAACCAAAGGTTAAAAAAACCCAAGTCACCCAGGAATCGATGGAGAAACCAGTGCCATCTCACTATCCGGGGCTAAAACCTGCTCCTCTTCTCTGCTTGCGTGAAATGCAGACATGGCTAACAGATTCTCAGTCTTCTCAAAACCTGAAGCCAAAGAATCAATCCA
>JAMKQA010002228.1:0-19920 GCA_024699735.1 Posidonia australis | reverse complement strand
GAGGTATGAGACTCCTTGACTGTCGTCTTAAGGCTAGGGTTGTGATCCGCGGGTTGAGGTGCCTTGTGGCATGACGGAGAGGTATGATACTCTTGCTGTCGTTGTAAGTACTGAGGCTCGGGTGTCGTCGGATGTGGAGGTAAGACACTCCCTCCTGAGCATCGTGTGTGGGGGACACCGTGAGTAGGCGTATCTAGTGGTGGCCAGTGCGGGTGGGACACGTGTCCCGTAGTTGGTAGTGTCTTGAAAGATAGGACAGCCTTCCCAAGGAGGGGTTGGCTTTGTGAGGGTTCTTTAGGTGAGAGAATCGCAGGACGGTGGTTGGCTCCTACACAGGGTGGCACACCGTGGCAGTGTAGAACATCGTGGTCACTCCTCGGTGGACTACGTGTGGCTAGAGTTAGGTTGCCTAGCGCCGAGCTTCCTGACTCACTGTGTGTGATTTTGGCCATTGAGGGCCTTTGCTTGTGGCTTTGGTCTATGTAGACACCTCGATTTTGAAGTCACTTAGCAGCAGGCTCCTTTGAATGATACTCTGGTTGCGACCACAAAAACCCTAGCCCACATAAGCCCACACAAGCCCATTCAGGCCCACACTTGTCCACTCTGATCTAATTAAAATTAAAACTAAACAAAACACATTTAAAACATTTAAAACTTAATCAAGTAAAAGCCCTAATTCTAGACAAAATCAAATAAAATCACTTAAAATCCAATTAATCAAGTGAAAACCCTAATTCAAGCCAAAATCAAATAAAATCCACTTAAAATCCAATTAACTGAACAAAAACCTAATTCAAGTCAAAATGAAATAAAATCCACTTAAAGTCCATTTAAAATCCAAGTAATTAAGTGAAAATCCTAATTAAAGTCAAAATCTATTAAAAACCCAAATTAATTAAACCAAAAACCTAATTAAAATCCCAAAAACTAATTAAATTCAAAATCTTAATTAAAATCAAAAACCCTAAAATTAAACTAGTTAAAACCCTAAAAAACCTAAAATAATTAAAACCCTAACTTAAAACCAATTAATTAAACCAAAATCAAAATTAAATTAAAATCACAAAACTCAATTAAGAACTTAAAAGCAAAACCCTAAAATCCATAAAAATCCCAAAATAAAATAAAACAAAAATCTAAAATAATTAAAAACCTAATTTAAAAACCAATTAATTAAGCCCTAAGTCACAAAATCAAAACTTAATTTAAATCACAAAACTCAATTAAAAAACTTAAAAGCAAAAACCTAAAATCCATTTAAAAACCTTAAAAACAAATCCCAAAAATAAAAAGACCAAAAAAAAAACCTAAAACCCTAAGCCCATCACAGGCCCAATAACCCATTTAATCCATAAACCGCACACCTTATAAATCAGAAAAAATAATTCCTACGATCTCCTCCGGCGACCCCCGCAATCTCCAGCGAGATCTCCGACGGTCAATCCCGCGAGCTCCGATGCACATCCTCAGCCTTCTGTGATTTTCGGACTTTCCTCCTCCGTCATGCGCTTCATCCAATGGCGTTGGCCCCTAGAGGAAGAGCATCAACGACCCAGTAAGGCTCCGCCGGAGTTTAAAAACCTCCTCACCACCGACAGACGAGGGTTTCAGCATTGAGCCTCTCCCAGCATGCTTGACCCTCCTCCTTCCCAGACCCAGATGACCAAAGAATCCCCAGCGATCCCTAGATCTAGAGACCTCCTCCTGGAGCCCCTTTTCCGCAACCAGAGCCCCCGCTAGAGGAGCTTTGCCGTCGAGCGACGCCGGAGAGAAACAACCTTGCTGGTTAGGTAATCTCCTTGCCCCTACGTTTTAGTTCGTAGCATGCCTCATAGGTCTAGTGAGCACCCCTAGCTTAGGCTTCGACGGTGAGGTCCCCCTGCACACTGTTAACCTCTCCCTTTGGCGATGGGTTCCCTGTCGTCGGTGAGGCCTCAAGCCTCTTGACCTCAGGTGAGGCCCCCGTGGGCCTCCCCTCCCTCCTCTTCTTTCCTCCTTCTCCCTGGACTCCCTTCACTCCAAAGGAGCCTCCCGGAGTTCACGATCGTCGCCGTCGCCGCAGCCCTGCCACCGCCGTCGACTGCCATCAAGGAGGTGCCCGAGTACACCAGGCACCCCCACTCCGCGCCATCGCTCCAGGAAGCGTCGCTACCTCGCCACGAGCACCTCTGCACAGCCATGCCTCGTCGCTGCCTCTTGGAGCTCCGCTGTGGTTCACTGAAGCTTCCCCAGCCATCGCCTCATCGCTCTAGCCGCTGGGTCACCGCCGTGCCTCGCCGTCACCTTCCCCAGTGCCGATAGAACACCTCGTTGGAACGCGAGGTGGGGGGGGGGGGAGGGAGAGCCTCTGACCACCCTAGCCCCTTTCGGCACGCCAGAGACCTCCGTCGTGCCTCACTCCAGCTTCCTAGGTTGCCGCTCACCTCCCTCCGCCGCTGGGCTGCCGCTCGATCATCGCTTGAGGGTTCGCCGGCGGGAGAACGCCGGTGATCCTCCGACAATCTTTGAATAGAATTAGTTTAGGTCTAGGCCCATTTAGTTCTAGGTTTTTACGTTTAGGCCCTTAGATTATTACGTTTAGCTGTTTTTTCATTTAATTTAGGTCCTATTTTTTTTACATTTTAGCCCCTGTAGTTTTAAAATACTTTATGTTCTTTTATTTTCTTTCTGAAATTTGCATATAATTCCCTGCATATTTAGATTTTTTCATTCTTAATGCATTCATGAATGTTTTATCACGCATAGGTCCCTGGGACCATGATTTCTTTACACTTGAGTCCTGAATATTTGCATTTGGCCCCTGAAACATTTTTAAAATGAGTTTTTCCTTTGAAATTTACATTCTGAACCTTGAAGGTTTTTAAAATCACATTGACTATCATTAAAATTGAATTTTTATTACATTTAAGTCCTAAGCTTTTGCAATAAGCCCTAGAGTTTTTAAAAATGAGTTTCTTCTTGGAAATTTTGCACATTAACCCTAAGAAATTGCATAATTACACTAATCATTATGAAATCCCATATTTTATCACATTCAGGCCCTTGAAATTTTGCACATAAGTCCCTAACTCTTTAATAAACAATTTCTGAGCACAAAAAATTTGCATATAGACCTTTAGATTAGTTTTAAATCCATCATTTCGGGTTTTAAGTGTTCTCTTGCATATTTTTGATATTTTTCACTTATTGCGTTTCATATTTTTCATTTAATCATAGATTCCACTTAAAAATCATGTTTTCACTGTGAATTGACCTTTAGTCTTACATTTTAATCCCATTCACACTTATGTGTGAATTTTGCATTTTAGACCCTGAGTTTTCAGGAAATTATTCAAGTGCAATTTTCACACATCTTAGTGCCACATGCACATTTGTTCCATCATCTTCATGTTAGAATAGAAGTCATGAACACATTTTTGATCCAAATTCTCATCCTTTTGTGAACTTTGCATTTTAGTCATCGTGTTTGTCCTTTATTGTGTTTACATCATTCTATTGTTTTTCCCTCCATGTTTTCTTGCAAATAACACTTTCTAGATGTTTGGTACACATTTTGACATGACTTAGATCATACATCATCCCATACATGCATTCATCATGTCTGTTCATTAAAATGACCAAATTGCCCCTGTGTCTCTAATCCATGTGCACACATATTAATTTTTGCACTCAGCCTTGCATAGTCCTTGTCTAAATCATCCCTTAGCATTTTTTACACATTTGGGCATTTATTCATCCATTTCATATAGTTTTCATCACATTTGGGCATCAGTCCCTCCTTTTTAAGCGAGCCTGCATCTCATGCCTTGCTTTCGTGGATTTTCCTTCATTTTGTTTTTGGAGTCCATCATCCGACATTCGATTTGATTTCCTTTACTCTTATCTTTCGGAATTCTTCGATTTGATTTGGATTTCAATCGCTCGAGGGCGTACACGAATTGGTTGAAAGGCCTACATTGGCCCATTTGCGGATTATCTCTCTCTTTTGATTTTCATGACTTTTTCCATGATCCCGAGGATGTAGGTCAACTCCATTTTCTATATTTTTGATGTCAGTATGGTTTTCCGAGGTGTTCCTTCCAAAAAACCTCATCATTTCATGTGATTTTCTTTGTTGTGTCGCATTTTGTGATTTCATGTAGATTTCTTTGCAGTTTTCGTATACCATCTTGCACATCTATCCAATTTTGTCATGGCATACATGTTAGCATGTTTAGAGTACGATCTAGGCTTAGCAAACATTCATCCAACCTTTAGCAAGCGATTTAGACTAGAAAGACCGAGTTTCTCGGGCATACGAGGGTGCCTAACACTTTCTTCGTGCGTAATAGGAATCCTTACCCGTCCTCTGGTTAGCAGACATCCAGCCTTCACGTCTGCATCTCATGCATTCAACCTTTTGTAGTTTTCCTCGTCTTTCCCTTAAAAGACTAGGTGGTGACTCCTTTTCTCTTTTGCTTTATCCCATCTTACGCTTTCGCCATCTTGGCATGGCTGTGATCTTCTCCCTTTGGTGCAACTCCACGTTGGACCCCTAGGTTGGCATGGTCACAGGCTAGTAGAGCCCTGGTTGTGGTTTTGGCTGGTGTGGGCCTGGTTTGTGAGGTTTTGAGAAAATGGTTTGCGAAATGAATTTAAAAGGAAAATTGATTATAGTTTTGTTTTCTGTGGTTTTCTTGGGGTGCGTACTGGGTGACTTTTGTCACTCATACGTTTTTCCTCGTGTTTTTGGTTTGCAGGTGTAGGCATGCAGAGGGTTAGCGTAGTGTATATAGTTTGGAGTCTCCTAGCCGCACACACAGGTTCCTAGTAGTTAGATATTTACTATTTGGCTTTAATTTTCCTGTAATTTAATTTGTTTTAAATTATTGTGGAAAAATGTGGGGCGTGACATTTCGTATGCATGGGACTCTTGCCCAAAACCACAACAAATCATTCATTTCTTTATCGTGGGAATCATTTCCATGACCTATTATCTCATTATGTGGAATACAATAAAACACATGCTAAAACCACATAAAAACCTATTCACAACCATCATTAATCAAAATCTCTTTTATAAGGCTCTAGGCTCTAGTTTGGCATAATGAACCAAATTGGTAGACCGAACCTGGGTCAGAAACTCAAAACGGTTGACCGAATTTCAAAATGGTCATTTGAAATTCCTTGGAATGGTAGACTAATACATGTCGGTCGTTCGAAACAGGGACCTAGGGCCAATACTGATAGAAGAACGACATATCGAACCAAATTTGGCATATTGAATTCTACGATTCTAGAAAACAATCCCAAGCCCTAAGCTACTTGTTCACCAGAATGGGAGCTGTCGGTGGACCTATCTCTTGTGAACCACAAATCTCACAAAATTTACCAAATGTAGGGCTCTAAGTCCACTACCATTTGGGACAAATTCCATTCAAAACAATTAACCATGGCTCTCGGAATAAAATCACAAACACAGAGAACTCAAACAAAACCTTATAGCACATACTCCATTAAAACTACGAAAATTCACAACGATTTATCATAAATCATGAGCATGGCATAAATCACTTCTAGGCATGCATTTTTACTCATTCACACCATTTCCACATTTTCTATGATTTTAACATGATTTATTTATCATTTTCTACCCATTATCCATAAGCTCATAATAGAGGGGGGAAAAAGACGCGTACCTCTTCGACAAGCCACGCACTCACCGGTGAACCTTTCCCTTCCCTTCGGTAGACTCTTGGCCTCCCAATCCTTCGATGAAGCTTTGACACCTCCGCCTCACCTCTAGCCCTTTCTCTCTAGCTCCACTCCTCTAGTTTCCTCCTCTGGCTCGAGCTCCAGATGCCCCAAAGCCATGGCCCCACCTCCTTTTATCTTCTCTTCTCCCCTACCACCCTCGTATCTCGTCGACCACCAATAGCTTTCTCCTACTGGTAAGGAGGAGATGGGACGAGTGGTGTACACTTGTGAGTCGGGGAAGGAAAGAAAAGAAGAAAGAGAAGAAAGGAGGCACGTGAAATGGTCACTGTGCATGATTTGACTAGAAGCCAACCACAATTCCATGCACCCACACATGAGCCATGACAGGCCAAAATGCCACTAAACTAGGAAAACCAAACCAATACAGCCACATAGAGAGAAAACACACACATTGGTCCAGAAACAGTATGATAATCCATTAATAAACCATTTACACAAGTATCACAATTATTCATGGTTTACAATATTTTAGAGAATCAAGTACAGATGTTACATCCTACCCTCCTTAAAAAGAATTTCGTCCTTCAAATTCACCTCTAATAAAATAATTGGGGGTATCTCATCTGGATGTTCATCTCATGCTCCCAAGTAGCCTCCCTTATGCCATGGTGCTGCCACTAAACCAGCACCAATGGAATGACCTTGTTCCTGAGGACTTGCTCTTTTCGGTCTAGAATCCGTACTACGTCCTCTACCATGGACAAGTCCTCCTGAAGCTCCTCTGGTTGCACTTGTATCACCTGAGACGCATCAGCCAAACACTTCCTCATCATGGATGCATGGAAGATGCTATCCACACTAGCCAACTTTGGAGGCAGGTCTAACCTGTAAGCCACCTCACTAACCCTCTTAATAATTTGATACGGTCCAATATAACAGGGACTCAACTTGTCTCGCTTCCGGAACTGCGCAACTCCTTTGGTCGGTGACACCTTTAGGAAAATGAAGTCTCCCACTTCGAATTCCAAAGGCCTTCTGCTCCGATCTACATAGCTCTTCTGCCAACTTTGAGTAGCCAACAGTCTCTTCTTGCTTCAGTACACCTTGCCCTTGTATTGATGTACGATCTTGGGGCTAACCAGCTGTCTCTCACACACCTCACTCCAACAAGTGGGGGTCTTGCAGGGTCTACCATACAGCACCTCAAAAGGTGCCATCCTAATACTAGCATGCTAACTATTGTTATAAGCAAACTCTATTAGAGGCAAATGATCCTCCTAGCTACTATTAAAGTCTAGAGTGCAGGCCTGCAACAAGTCCTCCAATGTCTGAATGATCCTCTTTTTTTGACCATCTGTTTGAGGGTGGAAGGCTGTACTGAAGTTCAACACTGTGTCAAAAGCCTCCTACAACGTGCCCTAGAACCTCGTGTCTCTGTCAGACATTATAGACACTGGGATACCATGTAGTTAAACAATCTCAATTACATATAACTCTACCAGTCGTGTCAAAGGAAGATTGACCCTCATAGGCAAGAAATGTGTTGATCTTGTCACACGATCCACAATTACTCAGATCGTGTCGTTCTTCCTTCTCGTCTTGGGCAATCCAGTAGCAAAATCCATTGACACATGCTTCCATTTCTACACTGGGAGGTTCAGAGATTGCAGAGTTCCTCTAGGCTTCTGGTGCTTAATCTTCACCATCTAGTAGGTTGTATACTTGGCCACATACTTAGCAATTTCTCTCTTCATTCCAGGCCACCAGAAATTCCTTTTCAGGTCCTTGTACATCTTAGTGCTTCCTAGATGCATAGTGTATCTGGAGCAATGGGCTTCATTAAGCAGACTATTCTTGATTTCTTCCACTTGAGATACATACAACCGTAGGTTGTACCTCAACCCACCATCTACTCCAACTGAGAAGTGAGGTGCATCCCTAGCTTCCAACTTCCTCTAGATCTCTGGCATAAAGGAATACAATTGCTAAGCGACAACAATGGCCTCCACCATTCTAGGATGAATAGATAAATTAGCTAACAAAACTTTAGCAGCTTCTTGAGACTATCTTAGAGGTCTGCACTCTACTTGTCCATCCAGCAATTTCCATTCTTTGGTAATGAAGCTAGCCATGACATGAGTGCAACAGCTCAAAGCATCACCAACCACATTAGCTTTTCCTAGGTGGTACGACAGGCTAAAGTCAAAATCTTTGATATACTCTACCTAGCGCCTCTGTCTCAGGTTCAGATTCTTCTACATGAAGATGTACTTCAGGCCTTTGTGATCTGTAAACACCTCAAACTATTCGCCATAGAGATAGTGCCTCCAAGTCATCAAGGCAAAAACAACAACAGGCATCTCCAAATCATGGGTGGGATATTTCTTCTCATGATCCTTGAGTTGGTGTGTGGCATACGCCACCACTCTACCATGCTGCATTAGAACACATCCCAAGTTGGTCCTACAAACATCATTGTAGATTGTGAAATTGCCATTCCTCGATGGTAGAGTCAGAACTGGGGCTAAAATCAGATGAGTCTTCAACTCATTGAAGCTCTCCTCGCATTGCCAATCCTAAGCAAAGTGTACTTCCCTCTTGGTCAGTTTGGTTAAAGGTGCAGTAATCTTAGAGAAATCCTGGATAAATCTTTGATAATGTCTTACCAAATCGAGAAAACTCCCAATCTTAGTCACATTCTTTGGTCTGGTTTAGCTGCTAATTACCTCCACCTTAGCTAGATCTATCTTGTTACCTTCCTTTGATATGATGTGACCAAGGAAAGACACTTCTTTTAGCCAAAACTCGCACTTAGAGAACTTGGCATAAAGTTGATGCTACATCAAAGTCTCTAGTACGGTCCACAAATGCCTCTGGTGGGTCTGAATATCCAGTGAATATACCAGCACATCATCCACAAAAATCACCACAAACTTATCCAGGTAGGGCCTGAACACTCTATTCATCAGGTCTACGAAAGCTGCTGGTGCATTAGTTAGTTTGAATGGCATGACTAGGAACTAATAATGGCTATACCGAGTCTAGAAAGCTGTCTTATGCACATCTGATTTTTGGGTCTTGAGTTGGTGATATCTAGATCTCAAATCAATCTTGAAAACACCGAGGTTCCTTGCAATTGATCAAACAGATCATCAAACTTGGGCAGTGAAACTTGTTCTTGACGGTGATTTAGTTCAATATCCAGTAGTCAATGCACAACCAAAGTAAACCGTCCTTCTTCTTGACAAACAGTACTCGTGTTCCCCAAGATGAAACACTGGAACGAATGAATCTCATGTCCAACAGTTTTTGTAGTTGACTTCAGAGTTCTCTCAACTCAGCAGGTGCCATTTTGTATGAAGCTTTCGAGATAGGTCCTGATCCTGGCACCAAATTAATCATGAACTCTACATCTCGGTGTGGTGGCATCCCTAGCGTTTCCTCTGGAGAGACATCTAGGTACTCGCTAACCAATGGAAGATCTTGTACCTTGAATACAGGTAAAGAGGATACTGTCACATAAGCTAAGTAGCCCACACAACCCTTCGCTAACTAGCGATAGGCCTTCATGGCTGAAATCACCTTCCTGGGCTCACCAGGTCTGGTTCCTTGCACAATATACCAGCCTTGGCCTGGGCACTCTGCCAGAACTCTCCTTTTGACACAATCAATCACAACCGCATGTTGTGCCAACCAATCCATCCCTAGGATGACATCATATTACTACATGCCCTTCAAAATCAGGCTGGCTTGAAAATACCTATCTCCCAGCTGAATATTCATTGGTCTCAAATATCTCCACGCTAGACTGTGTTCTCCTAGCAAAGTCACCACATCTAGGTAGAATGTCAACCTAGCTAGTCTAGTCCCGATTTTAGCAGCGAACGACTCAAAAATGAAGGAAAATGAACTCCCTGAGTCGAACAAGACCCAGGCCATCCAGTCAGCCACAAGAAAAGATCCTAACATCAACACATCATAACCATAACCATAATCATAATCATAGTTATAACAAAACATAGTGTTGATTACATATAAGATCCATCACATAAGACAGGATTCAAATTACAAGGCCACATCTAATCCTTACCTTTTACAACATCTCTTGATGGACCAATGTTTAGGGGAGTGTGACCATACCGGTGGGACCCTGCATGGCTCTCCTTACCAGTGCGTGGAAGCACACGAGGAGTCCCGATATGGTCACGGTGAAGATGGTGAATCCGGAGAAGGAGACTAGACTCGGAAACACCAAGGAAAGATAAGAAAGGATAAGGAAAGGAGTCGCCACCTAGTCTTTTAATGGAAAGACGAGGAAAACCAAACACGAAAGAAAACTAAGAAGAAAACAAGATGAAGAAAACATGTTTACTCCGTGCCTAATGGATGTAATGCATAAATCAATGCAGGCCAGAGAAAGGGTAAGGATTCTTGTTACGTATGGGGAAGGGGTTAGACACTCCCATGCGCTCGAGGAACTTGGTCTTTCTAGGTTTCCTACTTGCATAATGGTCGATTGGATGTGTGCTTGCCAATTCTGAATGCATATGCTAAAGATGACCGAAAAACATGCCAAATCAAAGAGAAGAAATGAAAAAAAGGGAAAAAGTTAATCCGAGGGACAAATGTAGGCATTGGGAATGCTGCTTTACTGTACGCTTGTGGGCGATGAGGAAAATCGTGAAAATCAAGAAAACTCTCTGAAAGCGTCAAGTAAATCAGCGAAAACTCGAAGAAATCCAAGAAAATCAAATTAGGGAAAATAATCCTCGTTCGGGACAATGTCGGCATTGTTAAGCCTATTAATGTACGCCCTCGGGCGATGGAAAGCCAAATCAAGTCAAAGATCATGAAAGTTGGAAGCAATCCGGGAAACGATGAGAAAACCAAGCTTGAAATGCGTGCATAATGTAAGGAAGAAAGCATAAGCAAATAAGCATGAAAAAAGTGCAACAAAATGTGCAAAATGCAAATGTGAGTGTAAAAATGAAAATTCCAAGGACTTTTGTGCAAAAAACCCAAATTCTAAATGAAAATGGAAATTCTGAAGCTAAATCATCAAAAATACATAGGAAAACACATTTCATGTAAATTTGAAGAAATCTGGGGTCAAATGTGCAAATCTGTGCATTTTTAGTCAAATTGAAGATTCCTAAGGGTCAAAATGCAATTTTGCCATTAAAACATGTATTTAATGTAATTCTATGGAAATTCAGGGTAAAATATGAAAGAAAAAGAGTCCACGTTTGAAAACAGAAGGTTCCAGGGGCTGACATGTAAATTTACCCTAGAAAACATGCATTTAGTGTGAAATCAGTAAAGTTTAGGGGCTAAAATGCAATTTAAACCACATCTGTGCAAATATTTGAATTCTTAGGGTTTAATTTGCAACTTTGACAGAAGAAATATGCTTTCAGAGGAATTTTAATGAAGCTCAAGGGTTTAAACGCAATTTAATCAGAGAAATATGCATTCAGAATTATTTTCATGAAACTTAGGGTTTTAAATGCAATTTTTGAACATATTTGAATGAATGTTTGAATATCTAGGGTTTAATTTGCCATTTTAACAAAGAAATATGCATTCAGAACTATTTCAACAAAGTTCAGGGTTTTTTATGCAAAAAACTGGATTTAAAATGTAAGAAAAGTAACCCTAGGGGCTTTTGTTTAACTTTTAAGCCTGAAAAACATTATTAAGAAAGCCCACGGGGTACATTGCAATATTTTCAAATCAAACTTTACTCAAATGATTTTAAAAAAAATGCAAGGACCTAATTGTAAGAAAAAAGGACCTACGTGTAAGAAAAGAAGGACCTATCTGTAAGAAAACAAAAGTTATAGAAATTTAATCAAAGAAAACTTATTTTTATATTATTTAAATGGAAAAAGAATCGATGGCCGCCGCCGACGACCGCCGGGGATGCTCCTCCGGAGCATCCCAAAGCCTGATCGAAGATTAGAATGCATAATGAGCAGGAGGAGAAGAGAAGGAGAGGATCCAGTGGTCTGGATCATGGCCTTGATGGTCGAAAAAGGCTACCCGTCCCCCTTGCCGTCGAGGTAGATTCGACGATGGCGCCGGAGAAGAAAGAAGCTGCTGGTGGGCTGCGACACTTGATCCAGGGTTCTAGGAGGCTTGCGAATGGTGTGGATCATTTCTCTCTCAGCAGGGACCAAAATGGAGGAAGATCGCGCGATGTTGGGTTCTGCCTGCTGTCGCCGTTGTCTTCTTCGGTGAGTTTGGTTACTGGAGTGGTCAAGGGCTTGTGGCTCGACTCTGAAGGCTCCGGAGTGCTGGGGGCGTGTCGTGGAGCGTTTCTAGATGATAGGAGAGGCACGACGAAGCTAGAGGCGCACATCCCTTCACGATTCTTAGTCTTTTTCCTCGACGACGGCGAGACGTTGCGATTCCGGTGAGCTTCTGGTGGAGGCTTTCGTAGCGACTGGAGTGGGGTTTTGATGGGTGGAGAAGCAAAAGGGAGGTCTGGGAAGGAGGTTTGAGCACTTTGGGGCCAAGGTCATGCCCTAGACTCGCACCTCCACCTAAGCCACTGGAAAATCGCTCCGGTGAGGCCTGGGAGCTTGATTCCGACTAGAGGAGACCTCTGGCTCTGTTGGAATCGATCAAGGGAGACAGAGGGAGACCTAGGAGAGCGTTTTTAGCATAAATTGAAGTCAGTGAATGGCCTACCTGGTCTGGCAGTGGAGTTGATCGCCGGAGCTCATTGGAGACCGCCAGAGCTCACCAGAGATGGTTGAAAACGCCAATTTTTCTCCTCTACGAGCTTTCTCCTTGCTCCAGGAACTCTCTGGTTGCTCTAGTTGGGAGAAAAAGCTTTGGGAAGCTCTTCTCTCAATTTTCCCCAAAGTTCCCTTTCGCTTGCAAATGGGGCTATTTCTGGGCTTCCAAATGGCTTGGTTGATTGTTATGGTTTGAGTGGAAGGTGGTTAAGAAGAGGTGGGAAGTGATTATGGTGGTTAAGAAGAGGTGGGAAGTGGTTAAGGTGGTTGGAGTGAAGTGGGAAGTGATTATGGTGGTTAAGAAGAGGTGGGAAGTGGTTAAGGTGGTTGGAGTGAAGTGGAAAGTGGTTAAGGTGGTTGGAGTGAAGTGGGAAGTGGTTAAGGTTGTTGGAGTTTGACTTATGGTTTTGAATTTAATTTAGGTCTTAACCTAGGGTTTAAGGTTTGAATTAGGGTTTGACCTTGGTTTTAGGGTTTATTTAGGGTTTTATAGTTTTGTTTAGTTTTTTAGGGTTTTTTAGGGTTTCTCTAGGGTTTTATGGTTTTGTTTAGTATTTTAGGGTTTTTCTAGGGTTTTTAGGATTTTTTAGAATCCTATTAGGATTTGGTCCATTTGCAAGCATATTGGGGTGTCTACAGGGAGCAATGGAAAACACCCTACCATTAGTAGGCTGACGAGATACATCATTAGCTGGCTTTAGCTGATTGGGACAGTCTCTTTGAAAATGTCCAGACTTCCTACAATTGTAGCATACAACACCCTCAATGCTCTTCTACCTATGCTAGCACTGGGCTGCTATGTGTCCCTTCTTGCCACAGACGTAGCAAGAGCCACCCTTTTGGCCGTTGCTTGAACTAGCTCGGTTGAAACCCATCTTCTCTTCCCTACCAAAAGCTGACCGCTCTTTCTGCTTCTTTCTGGAGCTACTAGAACTCCCAAAACTCAGTGCTCCAGAAACAGAAGGTCGCGAGGTGAACTTCTTCCCTTGTCTCTCTTGGGATATTCTTCTTGGAACAATTTGCATTCATCCTCATAGTGGCTTGCAAGCTCGATGTCGTCCATCAGGGTCTGACATCGGAAGCCAATAACTCTTGATCGGAGTGTTGGATTCAGTTCTTCCACAAATCTCTTGGCTCTGTTCTTCTCAGTGACAACAACTTGAGAGAACTACTCTAGCCTAAGGGATGCCGCCTCATACACGGCCACAGACATATCTCCCTGCTTTAGGTTTTGGAATTCTCTATCCAGCTTATCCCTTTCATGCTCAGGGAAAAACCTCTCATACAATACCTCTCAGAAGTCCTCCTAAGAGATCATTAGTAAGTCCGCATTAGGGAACTTGGTGCGGCGTGTAGTCTTGCACCACTGATTCATAGCATTCTTGAACTGAAAAGTAGCAATTCTGACCCACTTCTCAGCTGGACACTCGATCACCTCTAGGATCTTCTCCACTTCCAAGAACAAAGTATCACTCTTCTAGTGTGCTGAGCCCATCCAGAGTTGACACGCTTAGTTGGCAAAATTGTTTGATCCATGGGTTTCCCTTCGCCTCATCCTTGCTACTGCCAAAGGACTGAACGAAAGCCTGTATCATCTCGCTAAACTCTTGCTACATGCCCCTCCAAGCACTATCATCCTCGACCTCAGAGTCAGGCACAAGGTTCTTACTGCGACCATGGCCTCTCCACATCTTCCTACCACCACAAGACAGGCAAACAAACAAACAATGTCAGGTGTAGCTATCCTACTGGTGTAGTCCCACTGAGCCACTATACCAAATATCTATCAAGCTAGTGTACCTTAGTGAACCAAGGCTCTAATGCCATTCTGTAATGCCCCCGCCCCAGAGGCGCTACCTAACATAGCATCATCTCCTAATTATAATAATTTACAACAATTAAAATAACAAGGAAAAAGACTACTATCCAAAAGTAGTGTGCGGCAAGTGGCTTTGAAACTCGTGCACCGGTGATCGAATTGCATTCCAGTTATGCACCTAAAAACCAAACACAGAAAGCAAAACAAGCATTAGCGATATCTAAGTCACTGAGTACTCGCCTAACCACAGAAAATCACGAGAAAACTCTATTCTCTATTAGTTATAAACCATTTCACAAACTCAAGAATCATTTTCTAAACCATGCCATTTCAAATCATTTTCTTTATTCAAATCTCTTGCATTTTCAACACTTCATGCATTTCAAGAAAACTACATCCTTGACTAGATACAATTCAAAATCATAAGGCCACACATGGTTCAAAACTCAACACACTTTGGCTGGCAACTGGCTAAAATCTCGAGTCTCAACTCGTTCCAAAACCTAGCTAAAACCTCAAGCCAAAACATAGTTTGGTTCCAGTTTAAAACCACCTACTCATTCACATTCATTTTCAATATTGTCACCTTGATCAGAGGCAATCCAACCACATGCAGTCAGTGAGGTCGCAATCTCTATCCTATTGCAATGCTGTGATGAACTTCCTCGTGCGGAGGACACCGCCCTGACCTACAAGCCTCAATATTTCATTTTTATCACAAATGAACGGGGATATGTCTCTTCACGATGTCCCTTGGTGTTTGGTCACCTAGGTTTCCACCTCTAGGTCCGACCAATACCATCTCATATTGGGTACTCTAGTCTCTTTAAATCACCTTAAGCCTTGGCAACTACGGTCGTATCTGACAACTGGTTCCATTGGAGTCTCATACCCCTACCAGATTGCCAACACCAAACCCATGTAGCCCTAAACCACACAAAAATCTAGTTTTCAAAACATGTGGTTTTCTTTAAAAACCACTTTCAAATCCTCTCATCATAGGAAACCACATTCTATAAATCATCCTCTCACTCACAATAGGATCCCATCAAAATCTCATATGCCATAAATCATTTAAAACCATTCACATTTCGTATGCATGGGACTCATGCCCAAAACCACAACAAATCATTCATTTCTTTATCATGGGAATCATTTCCATGACCCATTATCTCATTATGTGGAATACATTAAAACACATGCTAAAACCACATAAAAACCCATTCACAACTATCATTAATTAAAATCTCCTTTATAAGGCTTTGGGTTTTGGTTCGACATATCAAACCAAAATAGTAGACCGAATCTGGGTTAGAAACCCAAAATGATCGACCAAATTTCAGAACGGTCGTCTAAAATTCCTTGGAACGGTAGACCGATACATTTCGGTCATCCGAAACAGGAATTGGGGCCAATACTAATAAAAAAAATGAAATATTGAATCAAATTTGGTATACCAAATTCTGCGATTCTGGAAAACAACCCCAAGCCCTAGGCCACTAGTTCGCCGAATGGGAGCCATTGGTAAACTCATCTCTGGTGAACCACTTAACTCACAAAATCCACCAAATGTAGAGCTCTAAGTCCACTATCATTTGGGACAAATTCCATTCAAAACCATTAACCATGGCTCTTTGAATAAAATCACAAACACAGAGAGCTCAAACAAAACACTGTAGCACGTACTCCATAAAACATGCGAAAATCCACAACAATTCACCATAAATCATGAGCGTGGCATAAATCACTCCTAGGCATGCATTTCTACTCATTCATACCATTTCCACATTTTCCATGATTTTAACATACTTTATTCATCATTTTCGACCCATTATCCATAAACTCATAACAGAGGGGGGAAAAGGACATGCATTTCTTCGACGAGCCACGCACTCACCGACGAACCACTCCCTTCCCTCCAGCGGACTCTAGGCCTCCTGATCCTCTGGTGAAGCTTCGACACCTCTTCCCCACCTCTGGCCCTCTCTCCGGCTCCACTCCTTTGGTTTCCTCCTTTGACTCGAGCTCTAGATGCCCCAAAGCCATGGTCTCCACCCCCCTTTATCTGCTCCTCTCCCTTGCCACTCTCGAATCCCATTGGCCACCAATAGCTTTCCCCCGTTGGTAAGGAGGAGATGGGATGAGTGGTGTACACTCGTCATTCGGGGAAGGAAAGAAAAGAAAGAGAAGAAAGGAGGCATGTGAAATGGTTCCTATGCATGATTTGACCAGATGCCAACCACGATTCCATGCATCCACACACAAGCCACGACAAGCCAAAATGCCATAGAACCAGGGAAACCTAGCCAACACAGCCACACAGAGAGAAAACACACACATTGGGCTAGAAACACTATGATTATCTATTAATAAATCATTTACACAAATATCACAATTATTCATGGATTACAACAATTTGGATAATCAAGTACAGATGTTACAAATCTTTATTATGATAATCAAGTTGCATTGGACATAGCTTCAAATTCTGTTTATTATGGGACAACCAAGCATTAGGATCAAAGGCTTCACTAGAGAGGAGGGTGAATAGAGAACTAAGGATAATTAGCTAATAAAAACTATATTAAACAATCATAGGCAAACAACTCAAGCATTGAGTTAATTGATGGAGTTGAAGTATAAACTACTAGCATGTAAAGAGGATGATGAGAGAAATTGAGATGCAATAGAAAACTTAAAGTGGTTTGGCCTTCTCGGCTTAATCCACTCCTTGAGAGTCTCTCAAGTGTTTCCTATACCGATCTTGATTCTAGGCCAAGATTTTGCCTCAACACTTCTTAATGAAACCCTCGCCAAGACATTGCCGAAATTGTGATTTTGCTCCTCATAACTCGAAAATCTTGTAGGCTTGAATGGAAGGAATGACTACACTTGAAGCTCACTATAAATCTCCTAAACACTTATTAAGCAAGTAGAAATAGGAATGAAACAATGATTTGCACTTACTGGGCTTAAAAGTGAGAGTGTGTAATTCTTGGATTCTTTTCTCAAAGGATGGCACTTGAAGTATGTGAGTGTATGGGTTGCAATTTTATGCCAAAGGGGTGAAGATATAAAGGCCAAGTGGGGAATAAATGGTATGTCTAATGGCCATATTGAAGCCTAACAATTAGTTATTCGGTAGACCGAATGACTCATAGCTATTCACAATTATTGGACAATTTGGTAGACCAAAATAAATTTGATCGGTATGCTAAATTGGTTCTTAGTTGTGAACTCCTGTAAGTTCAAATTTTGGTATACTAAAACTAATTCGGTATGTTGAAATGCACCTTGTAACCTAATATGTAATGTTTTCAATAAACTTAATCTTGGATTTTGGGATTGGCTATTTTCCTAGAATTTTGGAGTATTTGAGAGATTATTATAAGTTCCTAAATACCTGAAAATTATATTTGTGGGAAACTTAATTACATAATGCACTTGATCTTCTATCTTCAATTGGTTTCAACTTAAGTTCGACTTAAGTTGACTTGAATCCTCAAGATGGCTACACAAGTGTCATAGTCCTTTACTTTTGATCCTATCTTTTTGTCATACATGATTTTATATGATTTTCACATAACATATTAGTCTTAAAGCATGTTGTTATCATTAAAATTAGAGATAATGATATAGTAGTCCACAATCTCCTCCTTTTTTATGATAACAAAAATAAATACATGACAAGACAATGAAACTCCCCCTACCTCTAAGCATAGGTTAAAAAAACATGGATATGCCCATTTTCCACAAAAACAACAAGAGATAGATTCTTATACAACAAAGAAGCCTTGATTAGTATTCTCCCCCTTTTTATAAAAAATATGGAAAAGGATTATGCACCAACTATCATGAGTATTAAGTTACAAACATGATAGACCACAATTTAGAGAAAGTGAAAATAGATTCAATTTAGCATTTTACAATCCATTACAATCTCAAAAGAAATTTCAACTATAGATATCCCATTTTCGCATTTGCCAGAGTCCATCTAGGATAGGAATCTTTCAGGCGTCCCAGATCACAGGACTGAGGATCTTTGACTTATTTTCCAGAAGTTTCATGATTTTTCTTAAAGACATTCTTGATTTTACTTGGTTCAAGGTTTTTAGTTGTGGCAGAGCTAACCTGCTTAAGCTGGTGGCAGGCTTGAGTCCTTTTAATGTTTTTGGTGTGAGTCGTCAGTTATGGCAGAGCTGACACTCCTGCCTTATTCAAATTGGTGGCAGATTTGAGTACTTTAAGTTTAAAGAACATGTTTTTATGATTTCATGTAATTTCTGAGTATTTTCCAAACTTTTAAGGAATTTCTCTGGATTTAACATAAAAGACAGGGCTAAAATGCAAAAGGGGCATGTTGCCAACGTAATAGGCGATGAGTCTAGACATCGTCATAGGAGGCGACGTATATTGTTGTTCGCTCATATGGGCGACTAGAATTTGGAGCCATGTCAACATGCGACTAACACCTTTGAATTTTATTTCCAGATAATATGTCATCACGGGCTTTAATATAATATATGGGATGTTTATCTATAACATCATGATTTTTTCCCATAATTATTCTAATTTCTAGGACTTTCTAAGTACTTAAATATTTATGGAATATCATATGTATCTTTATCAATGCCAGATAATTCCAGAAATTTCTAGAATAATGGATGGTGTTGATTTTAATATCATATATTTTTATCATGTTCGAAAACGAGATATGATATTAATTACCATTTTTAAATGCTAGAATTATTTATAATTTAAAAAGATAATTTCAACATGTGCTTAATTTCTAAATATCTATTTAGTTACGAGTTTGGAATTTGTTATAGATATATTTGACATAATTCTCGTAATTATTGGGGATTTTATCTTTTAAATTTGAATTTGAATTTGAATTTGGATTTAAAATTTGATTTTTAATTCAAATATCTTCTAGAATATTCTAGCAAGTTCGAGCAAGCTTGAAATCAAGGAAATGAGTTGTTTTTCATTACTAGATATTTGTTAAATTTGTTTTGGAGTGTAATTTCAAAATTTTGAATATTTGTTACTCTATGCCACACTGTGTTGCGACGAGCTCCAAACGGGTTTTTTGGTCTATCTTTCTGCAACGGAAAATAGAACTTTTTGGCACGTCGCCTGTCCACATGGCGACATATCTGGACATGTTGCCAATCCCATAGGTGATGAGTTAGAATATCCATTTTCTCAAATTCGGAATATTCCTTGACTCATTTCAACGTGATCTGACCTTCAAGAGTCAATAAATAGACCCCCAGACCTTTAAGCTCAAGGAGGCCAAAGAGATTCTGAGTGAGGATTGCCTAGAAATTCCTATCCTAGCTGTAGACACCCCAATTTTGAGCTCATTTGGCAGCAGGCTCCTCCGGTTGATGCTCTGGTCGCGACTACCAAAACCCTAGTCCATGTAGGTCCCAATCAGACCCACACTAACCCACCTGACCTAGTAAAACACTACCCCATTAAAATCCACTAACAAAACAAATAAAAACCTTAATCCAACTTAAAATCCACTGAAAAACAAATAAAACACTTAATCCAGCTAAAATCCAACAAAACCCTAACAAGAACCCTAATCAAACAAAATCCAATTAAATACACTTAAAAATCCAACCATAAATCCTAATCCACTTAATC
>JAMKQA010002227.1:0-25174 GCA_024699735.1 Posidonia australis | reverse complement strand
ATCAAAGGATGGAATTTGTGAGGGCTCCTCCTCATTGTGATCATCCTCCTCTTTATAGGCGATCAGCTCTGATAGGATCTCCTTTTCAAATGTCGGGTTAGTGATGTCCACTGAAAAGACTTCCTCTGATTCTGCGCCTTGATGGTGCTTAAGTACTGTCACAGCGACCGTTGTGTTTCTGTGCCGACATTGCAATACTGCTCGTGCTTCCCTGTCTGGACGATCTGAGGAGCTAAAAGTTTCTGCCTTTGATGCGGATGACTCTTTATTCTTGTCTTTGCTAGCTGTACAAAATTTTGTTTGCTGGCGACTGTTCTACTGTACACTGGTGGGGCCGCCATCTGTCCCAATCGTGCTTGCTTCATGACTCTGATCCTCACACTCAAGGTGAGGCCTATATTGCCAATACCAACTAGACCCACCTCCCGGCTGACAGGAGATTAACTCCAATGGTCTAGTATCCCTCTCATCTGTTTCTTGCAGGACCATAATTAAAGCCTGCTCTTGGGGTGGTACTGGTAAGTCTGCTGATGATGTTGTAACAACCGCTTTGCCTTTCCTTCTGCGGTCATGCTCTACTGTATTTTCTCCAAGCACGTCTAGCTACTCCTGAAATAACAGGTCCAGATCCCCGATATCATCATCTGAGTCTGTCTCTTGGACCAGAATCTGAGCTGTTGACTGCTCTGCCTGCTCTCTGCTCTGCATGACACCCTGCCATATGCTCTGCTATTCTGGCTGGCTGTTCTCTTGATACGAACCCTCTAGGCAGATCCAGGCTGGTGATGCTGACACTGCGTTGGAACTGCAGTTCGGATCCATGATGCCTGCGCTAACAAAATTGGATAAATCTCGTGGAATAACAATCCTGGAAGACTTACCCCAGCACTACGATCGCTTCCTCTGACTGCCTCGCTCGTAACCCAAACCATCTTTCTTGACTCATTCTTCGACTTCAATCGGCTCGGCGATCCCCTCACCGTAAAGCCCAAGAGGTGATCCTTTCTCATATCCCCATTTGCGACACAACTTCTCGATCATCAAGTGGGGGTTGCCAGAAGGGACCAAATGGTCGGCAAGCTCTGATGGCAGAATGAAAATAACTGGTTCAAACCGATTAACCCTAAAGAGAACATCAATAGGCTTAGGCTCGAAGTGAATAGTTTGCGAGGTTAGAGCTGAGATGGACTCAACCTTCTCCATGTCTTCTGCTAGGACAACAACGACGTTGTCATCCCAACAGAATCTAATCATGCGATGGAGGGTTGAAGGAATGATTTGATGCTTGTGAAGCAAAGGGCGTCCAAGCAAGAGGTTAAAAGAAGGTTCAATATCAACGACGTAGAACTCCACGTCGAAGCGAGCAGGGCCTATGGTCAGGGGAATGATAAGAATCCCAAGCGCATCATGATGCGTATTATCAAACGCTATCATCCCTTTCACCGCTGGTATAACGTCCTCGGCCTTGAATCCGAGTGCATTTGCTATGCACAAGGGGCAGACATTAAGGCCTGCTGCATTGTCCACCAGTGTGAGGGCGATGCGAAAACTTTGATACTGCGCAGTGATGAACAAGGGAGAGTTGTGGTTGGTGCCATAAGAAGGTAACTCTTGGCTGGAGATGGAGATGACCTGAGGTGCCGCGATCATTCCTACCATGTTCTCTAGGGTAGCAGGCTCTATAGACTGGGATACACGGGCTGCCTGAAAAATCCTAAGAAAAGCTTCCCTATGCTCGGTCGACGTATGGATTAAGTCCCAAATGGAAATATCAGCTCTAACCTTCTTTAGCTGGGCAGTGATGTCAGCTGAAGGTTGGCTGCTAGTGGTAGGATAGGACGGTGCTACTCTAGGCCTAGGCGGCTAAGGAGAATGTGCCTAGGACTGGGCAGGGGATACTGCTATAGGTGCTGGTGGCCTAGATGACTAGGCCTGCAACTGGTTAGGGACTTGAGTTAAGGGGTTAGGCCTGGTGGCTACGGGATTGTATACTCTACTCGACCGCGTCACCTCTACACACATTCCTGTGGCATAGTTGTGAGGAACACGATGCATGTTGCGGGTCATAGTAACAACAAATGGGGGACAGGCTGCTAACTGTATAGGTGTGGTTGAGGGATTAGGGCGAACAAGGGTATTTACCTAGGGGCGCTGCTAGTACTGGTGAGGGTATTGGTGGATCCGAGGGCATGCTGGCTGTGTTGGTCTGGATTGGGGCTAGGCTGCTAAATAGACTGGAGCTGGAGGCTGGGGATGAGCTACAGGTGGCACCTCAGGGTTCTCCGACTCAACAGCAGGATGGATCACAGAAATAGATTCCTCGGCATTATCGACGATGGAATGATACAAATGATAGGGAAAAGCTGAAGATACATCATGAATCAAGGTGGTGGGACAGATAGGAGAAGAAACTGACCCAGAAGGAACAGAAGAAACAAAATTAACTCCCGAGGAACCTGGTGCTCCCGGAGGCGGATGCTGCGGCAAGGGCTGACTAACTATGTTGGGGTGTGCTGGTTGTGCCTGCTGTGCTGGGTGTGCTACTAGGGGATGTGCTGGGGTGGCTGCCTGGGTGTCAATTACAATGACTTTCTGGTCAATCAGATCCTGGACAACGTCCTTGAGTGTGAGGCAATTGTCCGTCGTGTGGCCAGCCACACGATGGAAATTGCAGAATGCGTTGGCATTGAACCAGGCTGGCAGCAGATTAGGCGGAGGGCGTACGTCCTGCAACCTCAGCAAAGATGCGACTTTAGGGAATACCATGCTCAATAGCTCCACTAAAGGGGTATAGTGGCGTCGGTCACGGCGTTGTCGCTTCAGCTGTGGATGTGCCAACAGTGGGCGCGTCCTAGCCGATGGGTTAGGATATACTGGTGTGGAAGTGGGGATAATATGCAATGCATGCTGTGCTCTAGGTATAGGCAAGGGTGCATAAACTACTTGGTGCTACGGGGGCGGGCAGACATCTGTTGGAGCAGCAGGGGATCTAATGTAAGAGACAGTAATCTTGGAGGAATCCCACCTCCTGGGTGGATTAGTGTTGGGGTTGTTGTTGTTGCTGCTGCTAGGGCCACTATGTGAGGTAGTGGCCTAATTGGCATGCCCTACATGATGTATGCAAAGTATGCTTTAAGTTTTCTACTTGCAAGCTTATTAAACCATGGGGGAAGATTTGCAATTTGTCCCTAGTTTGCCTTATGCTTGATTATTTTGGTTGTTATGTTTTCATTAACCAAAAGGGGAAGCAAACACGTCTCTATTCTCCTAGGCATGGCATATACAAGAAGGGAAATAAACATGCAAGTAGACATGAGTAAATAAATGAAAACATGTGCAATAATGTGTGCAATAGTGGTGGCATGACAAATGTATGAAAGGAAAGAACAATATAGCAAAGGTAATGCATGCAAAAAGACACCATTTAAAAAGAAAGCATGGCATGGAAGAAACAAAGGAAGCAAGAAAGGCCAAGCAAAAGAGAAATCAAAACGAAACCAAAGATTCTGGGTTCGATCCACAGCGGAGTCGCCAGTTCCTGTAACCATGCCGTCGGGGGGGCAACAAATAATATGTGTGCCAAAGTTGGCAAAGCAACGGCAAAAAATAAAATATGCAAATGCAGGAGTCGCCACCTAGTCTATTTAAAATGGAAGACAAGGAAAACCATATAACATGAACATCAAACAAAACAATAAAAGAAAAGTCTACGTAAACCAGAAATGCAGGTAAGGATCCCTATTACGTACGAGGAAGGTGTTAGGCACCCTCGTACGCCTCATAAATCAGTCTTCTATTGGTTTCTCTTTTACTAATGAAATGTCGGCTTTGCAGCCTTTGCTGTACGCCCGAGGGTGATATGTCATGCCATGCAAATGCATGGTGTCTAAATATAGGAGCATGATGTGTAGGGGTGTGTCCTAATGCTAAGAAATATCGCTCTTGTGCCGGGTCAAGAGTTGATGCAATAATATTGCATAATAATATCAATGATCTAATATCTTGAGCAATTTATCATCCTTGCTTACTATATGCCTTGCAATCTAAAATGCATGAGAAAACTGCTGAAAACAAAGGTGTGCCTTCCTAATGCATCATGGAAGAAAACCAAAGGAAAATCCAGAAGCAAATCGGGTCGAAAAAGCAAGCAAAACATATATAAAACATGCTGTGTACTAGTGAAAACAGGCCACTACGCCTGTTTGGTGCGCCAGACTGGTGCTCTAGTCTGGTGCACCACCTATGTGTGTCTAGGTGGGCCAGGAAGATGTGCTGAGGGAAAAACAAAAAGCCACACAAAGCCAAACATCAGAGGATGCACCCCGGAAAAGTATGTAGCACAATCATTCTGTAAAACTTAGAAAAAACCATGTATTAAAAGTGCAAGAAATGCAAATGCAATGACCTTGAGCTCAAGGGCTAGTAGCCTCACACAAGGTCCCATCTATTTGAACTAGATGAGGAATACATGATTCAGCCAAGCCACTGGATCATGGGGCAATGCACATGGTTCTCCAAAAAGGAGTAAGGTGCAATCGGCCTACCAGATTCAGCCTAGAACTGAATAATAAAATGAAGAAAACAGATGGAAAACAATCTGATCAAAAGCAGAAAACATGCAGGTGATATCTTGGCACATCAGAGAATCAGTCATAAAAGAAACAAGCTCAAAATCCTGCGATAAAATCATGCAAGCAATGATGCAATGCGAGTGCTCTGTTCTCTGGACCAGTCTGGCGCACCTGCTGGGTGCGCCAGAGTGGTGCGCTGGAGAGGTGCGCTGGAGAGGTGCGCCTAAGTAGTGCGCCCCAGGGAGTCTGGATCAGACTGCAATCTGATCCAGAATCTGCCTCAGCAAAGATAGGGTGATTCATGCTAATGCAGATGGGTTCATGCCATTATTAAGTACTGAAAATACGATGGGGATTCATAGGATCAAGGATCATCATGTAAATCATGCTTTCGGAGCCAAAATAAGTTGATGGGTTCATGTATGAAAACATGCAAAATGCCTTGGAATAAACATGATCTGGATATCGCTAATCAGAGCATATGAAAATGATGATCATAAGCATGCTTCTATGTGCAAGAATATATAAATGCATGGCAAAATGCTATGTGCAAGAAAATGATAAAAGGAGATAACTCATGTAGATTTTATACTAGAAACAAATGTATAGATTAGCATGGAGATTATTTTGCATGGAGAGCAAGCATGTTCATCATAAAACATTACGAAAACATGGAATAAATCAGTCCATATGTATGGTTTCAAGCATGTTTTATCATGTTTCTGAAATGAGATTCAAAGGATAAAGAGGAGGTAGAAAGCCTACCTCTCAAGATGTTCCTTCTTGAAATATCAGAAATAAAAAGACCCTTGTTGCTTTGGACGGACCAAGGAGGCTTTAGGATGCAAAGGAGTGCTCCAGAGAACGAAAATAAGCTGCTGGACAGAAGGAGAAACTCGTGCAGGAAGCTGGCTCAGAACAGAAATTGGCTGAATTCAGGATTTCTAACCTCTCCCTATGGTTGCCTATGGGTGTCCTTATATAGGATTTTCTCATGGGTAACTCATGGGAATGGGGAGAGCCTCGCAGACGAAAAGCCTAGAAGATTCCATGGCATATTCGTTGCTAAAGGTAACAGCTATGGGAGGTGGAAAGCCAGTAGCCCGCAGCCTGTGAAGTGGCTGTGCGCCTGAGAGGTGCGCCAGCTATGTGCGCCACTTATGTGTGCCACCTATGTGTGCCAGGGAGGTGTGCTAGGTAAGTGTGCTAGGGAAGTGTGCTAGCTAAGTGTGCTAGGGAAGTGTGCTAGCTAAGTGTGCCAGGTAAGTGTGCTAACTAAGTGTGCCAGGGAAGTGTGCTAGCTAAGTGCTCTCCCCTACTTGTCTGGTTTTCTAATTGGGCTGCAGTCTTGCTATAGGTTTAGGGTTGGTTCAAGGATCAGTCACATCCAAAGCAAAAACTGGAGCCTTATCAATGAGTCACCTCAAAATCGGGGTGTCTACAACAGTTTACTCCCTATCTTTTATCTTATTCCACGGAGATGTATTAAAAACCCAAAAAAACATAGAAATTCCATGAGAAAATCTAGAAAAAGGTTAGAGCTCCATAGTCATGTGATCTAGGGTGGCTTAAGGGTTCTTATGCTAGGTGAATTTTGGGTAATGCAGAAATGAGATATCTACAGATATCTACAGGTCGAAGCCTGGCGACAAGTCGGAGAGGCTATTGGCAAACATAGAAACATGGTGCCAAGTTGGAAGTTATCGACATGTCAAAGCTTGGCGACGAACAAGAGGGGCTATTGGCAAGCTTAGAAGACGGGCACCAAGCCAGAAGATAATGGTAGGTCAAAGCCAAGCAATATGCAAGAGGCTATTGGCAGGCTCAAAAGCCTGGAGCCAAGCTAAGAGATATTAGCAGGTCAAAACCTAGAAATGAGCAAGAGTGGTTATTGGAAGGCTTAGATGCCTAGTGCCAAGCCGAAAGATATCAAGAGGTTAAAGCCTGACGACGAGCAAGAGAAGCTATTGGTAGCTTCAAAAGCCTGGCACAAAGTTGGAAGATATTGGCAAGTCAAAGCCTTACGACAAGTAGGAGAGGCTATTGGTAGGCTCAAAAGCTTGGCACCAAGTTGGAAGATATCTGTAGGTCAAACCATGATGAGGAGTAGGAGAGACTATTGGCAGGCTTAGAAGCATGGCACCAAGCCAAAAGATATTGGTAGGTCAAAGCATGGCAAAGAGCAAGATAGGCTATTAGTTGGCTCAGAAGCTTGGCAATGAGCCAATGATATTGGTAGATCAAAGGCTGACAAAGAGTAGGAGAGGCTATTAGCAGGTTCAAAAGTCTAGTGCCAAGCTAGAAGCTATCAACAGGCCAAAGCGTGACGATAAGCAAGAGAGGCTATTAGCAGGCTTAAGAGACTTGCCCCAAGCTTGATGATATCAGTCTGTCAAAGCCTGGTGACGAGTAGAATGGCTATTGGAAAGTTCAAGTGCCTGGCACAAAGCTAGAAAATATTGACAAGCCAAAGTTTGATGACGAGCCAGAGAGGTTATTGATAGACGCAGAAGCCTAGTGCCAAACTAGAAGATATCAGTCGGTCAAAGCTTGGCAATGAGCAGGAGCCGCTATTGGTATGCTTAGAAGCTTGGTGCCAAGCTAGAAGATATCAGTAGGCCAATGCTTAGCAAAGAGCAAGAGAGGCTATTGGCAAGCTCAAAAGCCTAGCACTAATCCAGAGGATATCAACAGGTCAAAACCTAATAACCAGTAGAAGAGCGTATTGGCAAGCTCAAAAGCCTAGTGCAAAGCCAAGAGATATCGGTAGGTCAAAGCCTAATGACGAGCAAGAGAGGCCATTGGCAAGCTCAAAAGCCTAGTGCAAAGCCAAGAGATATCGGTAGCTCAAAGCCTAATGATGAGCATGAGAGGCCATTGGCAAGCTCAAAAGCATGGGGCCAAGCTGGAAGATATCAGCAAGTCAAAGCCTAGTAACGAGTAAGAGGCTATTAGCAGGCTTAGAAGCCTGACACCAAGCTAGAAGATATCAATAGGTCAAAGTCTAACGATGAGCTGGAGGCTATTGGCCGGATCAAAAGCTTTGTGCCAAGCAAGATTATATTGGTAGGTCAAAGCCTGACGTCGAGCAGAAGAGGCTATTGGTAGGCACAAATGCCTGGTGCCAAGTCGAAGATATCGACAAGTCAAAGCCTGACGACAAGCAAGAGAGGCTATTGGAAGGCACAGAATCTTGACACTAGCCAAGAGATATCAATAGGTCAAAGCTTGGTGACGAGTAAGAGAGGTTATTTGTAACAACTCAGGTTTAGGAGTGGTGCTTGGCCAGATAATTAAGGTGAATTTAGGCGCGTTAGGCTTTGGGGGTCCTAATCCGTAATGTACGACACGTTCTCAGTAGTGTCTGACACTTGGATTGCTGGTTTTTGGCCTTTTGGCGTGGTGTGGTTTAGGTGTTGTGTTGGCCCACTTAGGAGTTTTGTGGTTCTCTTGGGCCATGGTGGTTTGGTGGCGGGCCCTTGGTGGCACGAGTCATGTGGACGTGGAAGGTCACGTGGTATGGTTTCGTGCTTGCGGCTTCCTTTCTTTCCTTCCCTTCTTTCTCTTTCCTTTCTTTCTTTGTTTTCTTTCTTTCCCTTCCCTAGGCCCCAACCCCACCCCATCTTCTTCTTCTTCTCCTCTCACGTGTGAGAGAGAAGGGAGATGGGAGGGAGAGAGGGATTGTGAGAGAGAGGTAGATGGTGGGGAGGAGGAGGTTGCAACCACCGCCATGCCGCCGTCGTCCCGTGGAGGAGAGGAGTAGCTTGTGGCTCGTAGCTCGTCCTGTAGATCTTATTTTGATTCCAAATTTGTACCATAGGTGCATGTTAGTGTGTTGGTAATTGTAATGATTTTTATAGAATTTATTGTGCATTTGTGGACCTTTTATGGCCGTATTTATGGTTGGGGGTGAATAGTGTCCCCGTTGTGTTTTCTATGGTTTTCTTGAGAACCACTTGATGGATCTCAGTGTTGTTTGTCTGGTTTGGAAGATCTCATTGATGTTTTCATTTTGATATATTGTTTGCATGGTTTGGTTTGGTGGTTTGCAGGATTGGTCTTTGGGTCCCATTTTGGGTTGCCTTGCAGTCTCCTGGTTCGGCATGTTGAATTATTTCGATATGCTGTTTTTTTTGCAGATTGTCCCCACGATTTCTGGTTCGGTCGATCAAACATTTTCGGTTTGCCAAATTTGGGGTGTTCGGTCGACCGAATGTTTTTGGTCTACCGAATCAGGAGTTTTTGGTCGATCGATCCATTTCGGTCTGCCGATTCAGGCCCTGATCTTGCATTAAGTTATCTTATGTTTTGATTTATATATATATATATATATTTATGTATATTAATCTTGGGGGGATAAACATAATGGCATAAATGATTAGGATAATCATTAGAATGGTCTATGGTTTGCCTAAAAATGAATTAGCAAGATTTCACCTGGGATAGGGGTAGAATAAAAGATGAAATGATTTAGAAATAGTAGATTATTTCCCCAGATGGTTTAGACTGGACTTTAGGGACAATGATAGTGTCCCTAGGTGTATGATTTGTGAGGTTTTGTGTGCGGTGCATTAAATGGAGTATTCAGGGGCACTGTTCTAGGTGTTTGAGCTGATCTGGTTGTGCTCCCGAGGGACACAAGCTAGTAGGCGTCTTACACTTGGTGCTAGAGCATGTGAGTTTTGGTTGTGTTTGCTTTGCTGTTGTTGTTTTCTTGGGTTGTGGTCATGGGTTGAGTGTAGTGCTCGTGGACTTTGGCGCTCCCATGGTGCTTTTGCCTGGGCCTGACAGGAGAGCTGTCGAGGCTGTGTTTTGTTTGTGGTTTCTTGGCATTTGATTTTCGTGGCGCTGTTGGGCACAATATTCCTTGAGCTTTAAAGGATATTTAATGGTTTTTGAAAAGGGTTTTCCCAAAAGATTGTTTTGGAAAGAAAAGAGTACAGATTTGAAAGTGGTTTTGGAAAGAGTTTTCTGGTGTTTTTCTATTTGCGTTGGGGGCCGAGATACCTGAGGTGGAGATTCGTCGAATCATGGAGGTATGATACTCCTTGACTGTCGTTTCGAGGCTAGGGTTGTGGTCCGCAGGTTGAGGTGTTTCATGGCATGACGGGGAGGTATGATACACCTGCTGTCGCTGTTAGCACTGAGGCTCGGGTGTTGTCGGGTGTGGAGGTTGAGACTCCTTCCTGAGCACCGTGTGGAGGGTGCCGTGATAAGGGGTACCATATGGTGGCCAGTGTGGGTGGGACGCGCACCCCGTAGCTGGTAGCTTCCTGAGAGACAAGACTGCCTTCCTAAGGAGGGGTTGGCTTTATTGAGGGTTCTCCAAAGAGAGAGAATAGTGGGATGGTGGTTGGCTCCTGCACAGGGTGGCACACCGTGGCAGTGCAGAACGCCGTGGTCGCTCCTTGGTGGACTGCTTATGGTGAGTATTGTCTGCTTAGCGCCAGGCAGTTCGACACACTGTTTGTGCTTGTGGTTGTGCTTGTGTTTGTGCAGAGTCCTGGTTTGGAAAATCAAGATCTATGCCTAGAGGAGGCCGTGGTTTTGGCGCTTGTTGAGGCATAGTGCTTTGGGAGTGGTGGCTCCATTGTTTGGGAGTAGTGGCTCATTTGTTGTGGGAGGAGAGGCTCCGTGGATTGGTGTGTGCTTGGGTCCAGAGGGGACCATGTTGTACAGAGGAGAGTCTTTGTAGTTGTTCTTTTGGTGTTGTTTTGGGCTTGAGAAGGCGAGAGTAGCTTTCTCGGGCATGCATAAATTTTTTTAAAAGTGCACGCATGCGGTTTTGAAATGAAAAGAAATGGTATTAAAGGAATGGTTTTGTGATTTTGTGGCCTGCTGGGCAGTGGTAGACTGCCTAGTTTGGTGTTGCGGCGTCCGAGAGGGATGCCAGTGCTTGTGTGCTAGTCGTCGGTAGATTGCCCATTTGGTTTTTCGTCATCCAAGTGTGATGCCTGTGATTGGTTGCCCTCGGCATAGGTTACCGAGTTGTAGGTGGGGTGCATGTTGGGTGACTTTTGAGTGGTCGCTAACGTGTGCTTTGTTTTGTGTGTTTTTGGTAGGTGTAGGATTGTAGCTGTTGGTTTGTAGTGCATATAGGAGGAGTCACGCCACCACACATCAGGGATCCAGGTGAGTTATAGTTTAGTTCATTTCTGTTGTTTACTAGTTTTATTTCCTGTTGAGAGTACTTAGCCTTAGTTGCATCATTAGTGTAATTGTTGGTTAATAATAAAGATAAAACAAATAAAAAAATAAATTTTGTTGCTAGGTTTTGTGGTAGCGACTTGGGGGTCGTTACAGTTGGTATTAAAGCTTAGGTCCACCTAGGGGCACTAGCCTAGGGATGTCTGGTAGGGTGACTCCGTAGAATTGCATATCATGCATTCCTACACCTTGATTTTATTGGTTTCTTGATTTTCTTTGCTTGCGGTGTTGAGGAGTGTCTTCAGCTTTGGCTCCTATTCAATGAGGATTGTATGCATGGAACCACGAGGAATATGGGAGTGACAGTCTGTATTCTCGATTGGAGAAGGACGTCGACTCCTTGTTGGAAAGATTCCTAGTGGTTGGATATCTTGTGATCACTGGTTTGGTAGAGTTGCTTGAGAGATAGCAGTTGGGAGCAGAGCGTGAAGCGGTGTTCGCTCCTGTGGAGCAGTTCGCTAGGATTTCCTCAACTCCGTGGGGTGTGGTGTGGTGCTCTCACGAGTTTTGTGTGGGTTAAGCACTGTGTTGCCCGTGGGTGTTGTGGTGGTTGTTCTCTGGGCATGACTCCATGCTGGTTGGTAGGGTAGGTGGCCTTGCGGTGTGTGTGGTTAGACAAGTCGCGCTGCCTAGAAGTTGTTCCCATCTACTGAGGGTCCTGGTCTTCTTAGCATGCTACACCTATATGGAGGTAGGGCACTTGCTGAGGAGGTGCTTTGTTCCTTTGAGGGGGATTAGGCAACCTCCATCTATTGACCAAAGGACGTGTTTCCTTTAAGGGTGTTAGCCACGACCCAGTGTTGGGTAGTTTGATGTTTTGTTGTGGAGGGATGGGTGCCGTAGTTGTCGGCCTCTGGTGTACCCTCCATAGTTGTTGCTGCTTCTTGTTTGTTTGTTTGTTGTTGCTGTTTGCCTGTTTCTCTGTTTGCTGTCTATTATGTTAGTGTTTGTTGTTTTCAGTGGCCTGTGGTTGCCGTCAATCGTCTATCTGTTGTTGGTGTCGGTGCAAGAGGATGCCTGCAGGTCCGTCATCCTATTGTCGCATCTGAGTGAAGCGTGAGCCTTTCCAGATGTGTGGTTGTTGTTGTCCTTGTGGCGATTGCAGAGGATGCTTTGAGTTCCATCCTCCTGTCGTCTCTAGGTGACTCGGTGGATCCCCAGCTGTCTGTTGTCGTCTCTAGGTGACTCGACGGGTCCCCAGCTGTCTGTCGTGGTCTCTAGGTGACTCGATGGGTTCCTAGGAGTGTGTTGTTGTTTTGCGATGGCTCTAGTGAGTTTCCCAAGCCTGTGTTGTTCCTTTCAGATGCTCTACCTGAGGATGGGGTATTTGAGGGAGCGTGGTGCGCGTAGAGTCACGCATTGTTGTTGTGCAGCTGTGTCTCACATGTTGTTTGGGGCATGGCCATGGAGTGGCATAGCCTGATGTGTTGTTTGTTGTGTGTTGTTCTGGGGTATCTTATCAGGATACCCAGTGGTCTTGGTGGGTTGTGGCTCGGGTGGCTTTGTGCCATTTAGGCGATGGAGATTTTTCTCCAGTATTTCCTTTGGGTGTCTTGTTGTTCATTTTCTTGTTTGCTTGGGGGCCGGATGGTGTAACGCTAGCTGACCTATGGAGATCTTCCTTCTCCTATGTTTGCTTTTGGGTTTTGGGTTTCTTCGGCGGAGATGTGGCGAATCAAGTGGAGCTGGCTGCCTTTCTCGCTTTGTGGCATTGTTGGTCGAGCTGGTGGGTGTGATCCCACGTGTTTCCTCCAAGTGGCTATTTTTTGATTTGGGTGTAACATTCTCGAGGATCTAGCAGAGGTATCTTCAAGATAGTGGCACCATGGAGAAGTCTTCCTAGGGAGGAGGAACAACTCGTGTTGGTTTGGACACTCTTGTTGGGAGTTGCTTTAGTTTGGAGATTCATTTGTGTTTGACTCCCGAGTGGTCCTTACCATTGGTGTGGTTGTTTCACTAGAAACAGTGACTTTTATGGCCTTGGACTCTAATTGTAGTATCTTTGACGTGAGCTTCACGCTTAATAAGTGATTTAAGTGTGTTTTCGCAGTCTCACGTCAAGACCTACAAGGCTGTCCACCCATGTTTTCGCAGTCTCACGAGTTTTGTGATTTAAGTGATTTAAGTGTGTTTTCGCAGTAATGAGTCCACCAAATATCCATTCAGGTTGGGATTAATTCTTGTTGCGTTGAGGCAACATGGTGTGTTGTGGTTCTCACCAGCTGGGAGGGTTACAAGAGGAACTGTCCACCCATGTGTTTTGGTGTTGGCCACAATGGAGGTTGTGCTCTGGATCTGGTCAAGTGTCGATCTGGGAAGCAGCTCCTAGAGACTGACAGCATATCGTTGGCAAATTTGTCGGTACACTCTAGGTCCGTGAAGAGTTTTGTTGTGTCTCAGTAGTCGGATTTCTCGTGCACCTTCGACTGGAGGGGGGTTTTTTTCAGGGTAACAAGAGTCGTTGCTGAGCACAAGGTATGGAGTTCGGTGGTTGTTGACCAGGTTGTCCATTAGAATGGCGCAGCGAATTGTGGCCAGAGCTAGTTGCACCTGGTCAATCCTATGGTTGCGTGTCTCCAAGAGTGTCCTTGATGTTTCGTGACTCTGGGAGACACTACTTTGGAGCCTTTGTGTGGAGATTCTTTTGCCCGGTAGGGGTTTCACCCAAGATCTCAGTGGTGTTTGGACTCAAGGAGAGCTAAGTCCTTCGTGTTGCCCTGGACCTAAGTAGGATGAAATGGCTCTGTGAGGCAGAGATTTCTCCTACAAGTCGTGGATTCTGGGTGGCATCGTGGTGTTCTTATCTAGGTCGTTCTAGTGATGTCCTAATTTTGGTGCCCTTGGTGTTTCGCCTAGAGAATTTCGGAGGTGAAATTCCTTTAAGGAGGATAGGCTGTAACAACTCAGGTTTTATGAGTGGTGCTTGGCCAGATAATTAAGGTGAATTCAGTCAAGCTAGGCTTTGGGGGTCCCAATGCCTAACGTAGGACACGTTTTCAGTAGTGTCTGACGCTTGGATTGCGCGTTTTTGACCTTTTGGCGTGGTGTGGTTTAGGTGTTGTGCTGGCCCTTTTAGGAGTTTTGTGGTTCTCTTGGCCGTGGTGGTTTGGTGGTGGGCCCCTGGTGGCATGTGTCACTTGGACGTGGAAGGTCGCGTGGTTTGGTTTCATGCTTGTGACTTCCTATCTTTCCTTCCCTTCTTTCTCTTTCCATTCTTTCTTTCTTTTCTTTCATTCCCTTCCCCGGGTCCCACCCCCACCCCTTCTTCTTCTTCTCCTTCTTCTTCTTCTCCACTTGCGCGTGGGAGAGGGAGAGTAGAGAGAGAGAGGGGTGACGGGAGGAAGAGAGGGATTGTGAGAGAGAGAGGGAGTTGGTGGATAGGAGGAGGTTGCAGTTGTTGTCGTGCCGCCGTCGTCTCGTGAAGGAGAGGAGCAGCTTGTGGCTGGAGGAGCAGCGTCGCCGTCCGTCTCGCGTCGTCGCATCTTCGGTGGAGGTACGCACCCCATAGACCTTATTTTGATTCCAAATTTGTACCATAGGTGCATGTTTGTGTGCTGGTAATTGTAGTGAATTTTATAGAATTTATTGTGCATTTGTGGGCCATTTATGGCCGTATTTAGGGTTTGGGGTGAATAATGTCCCCTTTGTGTTTTCTATGGTTTTCTCGAGATCCGCTTGATGGATCTTAGTGTTGTTTGTCTGGTTTGGAAGATCTCGTTGAGATCTTCATTTTGATATATTGTTTGCATGGTTTGGTTTGGTGGTTTGCAGGATTGGGCTTTGGGTCACATTTTGGGTTGCCCTGCAGTCGTTGGTTCGACATGCCGAATTATTTTGGTATGCCGTTTTTGTTGTAGATTGTCTCCTCGAGTTTTGGTTCAGTCGACCGAACGTTTTCAGTCTGCCGAATCTGGGGTGTTCAGTCGACTGAATGTTTTCGGTCTACCGAATCAGGGGTTTTCAGTCAACCGATCCATTTCGGTCTGCTTATTCATTCCCTGATCCTGCATTAAGTCATCTTATGTTTTGATTAATATATATATATATATATATGTATATTAATCTTGGGGGGATAAACATATTGGCATAAATGATTAGGATAATCATTAGAATGGTCTAGGTTTTGCCTAAAAATGAATTAGCAAGATTTCACCGGGGATATGGGTAGAATAAAAGATGAAATGATTTAGAAATAGTAGATTCTTTCCCTAGATGGTTTAGACTGGACTTTAGGGATAATGATAGTGTCCCTAGGTGTATGATTTATGTGGTTTTGTGTGGGTGCACTGAATGGAGTATTCAGTGGCACTGTTCCAGGTGTTTGAGTTGATCTAGTTGTGCTCCCGAGAGACACGAGCCAGTAGGTGTCTTAAACTTGGCGCCAGAGCATGTGAGTTCTGGTTGTGTTTGCTTTGTTGTTTGGTGTTTTCTTAGGTTGTGGTCGTGGGTTGAGCATAGTGCTCATGGACCCAAGCGCTCCCAAGGTGCTTTTTCTTGGGCCTGACAGGAGAGTTATCGAGGTTGTGTTTTGTTTGTGGTTTCTCGGCCTTTGATTTCCATGCCGCTGTTGGGCATAATATTGCTTGAGCTTTGAATGATATTTAATGGTTTTCCCAAAAGAGTGTTTTGGAAAGAAAAGAGTACAGATTTGAAAGTGGTTTTGGAAAGAGTTTTCTAGTGTTTTTTTGTTTGCGTTGGGGGCTGAGATACTTGAGGCGGAGATTCATTGGGTCTTGGAGGTATGATACTCCTTGACTGTCATTTTGAGGCTAGGGTTGTGGTTCGCGGGTTGAGGTGTTTCGTGGCATGACGGGGAGGTATGATACTCCTATTGTCGCTGTGAGTACTGAGGCTCGGGTGTTGTCGAATGTAGAGGTTGAGACTCCTTCCTGAGCACCGTGTGGAGGCGCCGTGAGGAGGCGTACCCTGTGGTGGCCAATGTGGGTGGGACGCGCACCCCGTCGTTGGTAGCATCTTGAGAGACAGGACTGCCTTCCCAAGGAGGGGTTGGCTTTGTTGAGGGTTCTCTAGAGAAGGGGAATTGCGGGACGATGGTTGGCTCCTACACAGGGTGGCACACCATGGCAGTGCAGAACGTTGTGGTCGCTCCTCGATAGACCACTTGTGGCCCGTGATGTCTGCTTGGCACTAGGCAGTTCGACACACTGTTTGTGCTTGTGCTTGTGTTCATGTGGAGTCCTGGTTTGGAAAATCATGCTCTAGGCCTAGAGGAGGCCGTGTTTTTGGCGCCTGTTGAGGCGTAGTGCTTTGGGAGCGGTGGCTCCATTATTTGGGAGCAGTGGTTCCGTTGTTGTGGGAGCAAAGGTTCCATGGCTTGGTGCGTGCTTGGGTCCAGAGGGGGGCATGTTGTGTAGAGCGGAGTCATTGTATTTGTGCTTTTGGTGTTGTTTTGGGCTTGAGATGGCGAGAGTAGCTTTCTCGGGCATGCATAAAAGGTTTTAAAAGTGCACGCATGTGGTTTTGAAAAGAAAAGAAATGGTATTAAAAGCATGGCTTTGTGATTTTATGGCCTGCTAGGCAATGGTAGACTACCTGGTTTGGTGTTGCATCGTCCATGTGGGATGCCAATGCTTGTGTGCTGGGCATCGGTAGATTGCCCTTTTGCTTTGTCGGCATCCAGGTGTGATGCCTGTGATTGGTTGCCCTCGGCATAGGTTGCCGAGTTGTAGGTGGGGTGCGTGCTGGGTGACCATTGAGTGGTCACTCACGTGTGCTTTGTTTTGTGTGTTTTTGGCAGGTGTAGGATAGTAGTTGTTGGTTGCTAGTGCATATAGGAGGAGTCACGCCACCACACATCAGGGATCCAGGTGAGTGATTGTTTAGTTCATTTATGTTGTTTACTAGTTTTATTTCCTGTTGAGAGTACTTAGCCTTAGTTGCATCATTAGTGTAATTGTTGGTTAATAATAAAGATAAAACAAATAAAAAAAAAATTGTTGCTAGGTTTAGTGGTAGCGACTTGGGGATCATTACACTATTGGTAGGCTCAAAAGCCTAGCACCATGGCAGAAGAGATTGACAGATCAATGTCTAGCGACGAGTAGGAGGCTATTGGTAGGCTCATAAGCCTGGAGCCATGTTAGAAGATATTGACTTGTCAAAGCTTGGCAAAGAGTAAGAGGCTATTGGCAGGCTCAAAAGCCTAGAACCAAGGTAGAAGATATCGACTGGTCAAAGCCTAGCGACAAGCTCGATGCTATTGGTAGCCTCAAGAAGCCTGATGCCAAGTTAAAAGATATTAGTACGTCAGAGCTTGGTGACAAGAAGGAGGCTATTTGCAAGCTTAGAAGCTTAGTGCCAAGTCAGAAGATATCAGTAGGTCAAAGCCTAACAATGAGTAGGAGTGGCTATTGGTAGGCTTAGATGCCTAGTGCCAATCTTAAAGATATCAATAGATCAAAGCCTAGCGACAATCAAGAGGGTGTAGACACCTTGATTTTGTAGGTACTTGCCAGCAAACTACTACAAAAAGGCATGTTTTAGTTGTGGCATGCTCATTCATTTTCCTCAAAACATACTAAACCACCCATGACCACCTAAACCTAAATCTTCACCACACCACAAATCTTGAGCCCTTGTATGGCCGAAATGTTCAAGGAGCAAACCTATAACATGGTATGTAGGCCTAGTAATGGGTCAAGTGCAATTTTACTGTGCAACTGATAGGTGCCATTTTCAAGTGGTAGTTCCCAACGTAACTAAGCTATGTGATTGACAAGCAAGATTTGCTAGCAAACTGCTATGTTTTAGGTTAATTCTGACAGAAGGATTCAGTGGAAATTCTACATAATGAACCACTCAATTCTTCATTGTCATTGGCTTACACAAATCTAAGTGTGCATCTTAATCTCATGGGACTATCATACAACAATTCCAACACCTAAATACCAATCCTACCCCATTAAATCAGTCCTAGCCTTCCTTTTGATGTTGGTTAAGCATCAATGACCTCCATTTGTCACATACTCCTATTTAACCACCAACCTCACTGATAAGAGAGCACCCTCAATCTCTGGCTCTCTCGCTGTCACTCTCTCAGCATTCGCTCTCTCACTCTTAGCCCCCTCACATCCTTTCATTCCCACTCAAGCACATAGTAGCCACTAGACCTGTAACTTGAGAATAGCCAGAATCACCTTGCATTCCTCGACTGAGAATCAATCCACCACCTCCCACTCAAAACCTAGAGAGTGTGTGAGCATCCATCTCACCTCGAACATTGCCTAGCCACCATCGATTGCCTTGATGCCTGACCACTACTAAGCCAATACCAGAGGAAGTAGCGTTAAGCACCATCAGACAAGAGTGCAACCAATCTCCATAGGTAAACATGTTATCCCTCGACGTAGCATAGCTCATGTGTGTTTTTTTACATAGGAGTCACGTCCTCTCCCTTGACTATTGTGAAGGTTAATTAGAACCCCAGGTCTAGACTAGTATTCCTCCCCCCTCTTTCTGTGGTTTGATTGTACTTGTGTGATTGATATGTGAGTGTGACACCTAGGTCTGATTATCCATTTTAATTATTGTCACCATGCCCACTAGTGAATCCGACGTGGAGTCACAACTGAGGGAGGAGGCCACAACCATGCTAGGATGGCGAAAGCGCAAGGTAGGATAAAACACAAAAATTGGAGTCGCCACCAAGTCTTTTAAGGGAAAGATGAGGAAAAACACAAACAAACCACAAAAGATGAATGCATGTGATGCAAATGAAAAGGCCAGATGTCTACAAAAAAGAGGATGGGTAAGGATTCCTGTTACACATGGGGAAGGTGTTAGGCACCCCCGTACACCCAAGAAACTCGGTTTTTCTAGTTTGATTCGCTTGCCAAAGGTTGGATGAATGCTTGCTAAGCCTATATTGTGATCTAATCATGCTAATGTGAATACCAAGTCAAGATCAGATGGATGTGCAAGATGCATGCAAAAATTGCGAAGGAAACCACACTAAATGACGAAATAGTGAAACATGATGCCACAAAGAAAATCACTTGAAATGACGATGTTTTGGAGGAAAATGATCCAAGAAACCATACCGACATCATGAGAATCAAAAATGCAACCGACCAAATCATTAGAATCGTAAAAAACGTCACGGAAATCAAAATGGAATAATTGCAAAGAAGACCACGTAAAACAACCAAATGGTGATACATGGAGAAATTCACATGAAATGACGATGTTATAGAAGGGAATGGTCCAGAAAACCAAACTGATATCAAAAGGGTCAAAAGTGTGGTAAACCCAAGTCATCAAAATCATGGAAAATGTCATAAAAATCAAAAAAGGGAAATTAATCTGTAATTAGGCCAATGTGGGCCTTTCGATCAGTTAGCCGTCGAGCAATGAAATCCAAATCAAATCAAAAAATCCAAAATGTGGACTAAGGCGAACCAAATCAATTGTCAAGCGAACGAATTCGAGAGCGAAATGAGAAAAATCTATTGAAAAGCACATAGGATGAAGGCTTACTAAAAAAGTGTGGGATATTGTGCAAGTGCAATGAAAAACTATGTAAATGTAAGAAAATGGGCCTAAATTTGTAGAAAATGCTGAGGAATAACTTAAGCAGAGATTATGCATGACTGAGTTCAAAAACTAATATGCATGTGCATGAATTAAGGGTACCAGGGCAATTTGGTAATTTGATGAGGCCAAATATAATGAATGTGTGCATGTGCATGATGCATGGTCTAGGACTTGCAAAAATGTATGCAAAATGTTGGAAAAATGCTGTTTATAAGAAGATATGAAAGGGAAAAGGTCTTAAATACGAGAAAACGATGTAAACATGTTAAAGAGCAAGATCAGGGACTAAAATGCAAAATTCATGAATAAAGGGGAAATCCTCATTAAAATATATTCAGTGGCTTTTATCATAGTGTGCAGATGATCGATTAAATGAGAATGTGGCACTATGGTGTGAGATGTCTGAAAATTGCATCATGGTAATTTCTTGTGAATTCAGGGTCTAATGTGTAAAATTCACACATAAAGTGCAAATGTGACCAAAATATGAAATCAAAGATCATTTTACAATGCAAACATGATTTTTAAATGAAAACTATACTTAAGTGCAAAATTATAAATAAAAGAAGTGAAAATTGTCGAAAATGGGTGTGAAAACAATTAAAACCCTAGATGATGAATTTGAAATTAGTCTAAAGGTCTGGATGCAACTTTCCTACACTCAATAACTGTATTTCAGGAATTCAAGGGCTTTCATGCAAAGTTCCAGGATTTAAATATGGTGAAAATTCAACTTTTATGATGATCAGTGTAATTTTAAAGTCTTTTAGGGTTCAGAATGCGAATCTCACGGGGAAAACTCATTTTAAAAAAGCTTTGGGCTCAATGCAAAAATTCCGTACTTAAGTGCAATGAAAAATATGATTGCAGGGGTTTAAATGTGGGAAAACATGTATTAATGCTATAATTATAAAAAATTAAAACATGTAGGGGGGCCATATGTAACTTTTATAGAAACAATAAAAGAAATAAAATTTAATTAAAACTATAGGATCTTAAACACAAAAAATAGGACCTAAAAGAAATGATTTAAGGACCTAAGAATAAAAACCTAAAACTATTGGGCCTAAGCTAAAAAACTACTCTTCGAAGTTCACCAACGGGTCATCGCTATCCTCACTTCGGCACAAGCCCCAGAGACTGTCCAACGACGTTGTAATGGCGAAGAAGCTCCAACGATGGTCTAGGAGGCTGGAGGGAGGCCAGGGAAGACCTCCGGCGAGGTGGACAAGACCGGGGCGGCCTGAGACTCTTTCCCTGTCACTAGCTCCAACGAGGGGTCGACTGGTGCTGAGGAAGACAACGGTGAGGGAGTTGCTGGCGATGCTGCATTTGGAGCGATGCAGTAAGGATCGGAGAAGCTCCGGTGGACCACAGGGAGGCTCCCGAAGATGTTGGCGAGGGAAGGGGTTGCATAGGGTGTACCTCCCACCTCTGGCGCTGGTGGCAGAAGTTGCTGTGGCGAGGGCTCTGCTCCAGTGGCTGTGGAGGTGGTGTGGTGGGATAAGGAGGCTCCTGACGACGAGACAAGTCTTCTGGAGACGGTCATGGGCGGCAAGAGCGTTTGGATGGCGCAAGGGGCTTCACGATGCCGGTCGGCGATGCAAAGCGACGGTGACAACGCTCTTAGGAACGGGAGGCCTGAGGGTCCTCTCCTGAGTGATGGGAACTCAGGGAGGAGGAGAAGGAAGAAGGAGGAGAGGGTGGAAAGGCCCATTGGGCCTCACCTGGACCTATGAGGCCACTGGCCTCGCTGGAGGTGGTGAACCCACCACCGGAGGTGGAGATGATAGCTGATAGGGGTGACCCACTCTGGTAAATCATGATTAAAAGGCTAGGGAGAGTTTTCTAGACCTAAAGGCAGCTATTTGAGATTGAAAGAGAGGGGAAAGGATTACCTGGGTGGCAGCTAATGTCCCTCCCGACACGACTGGACGACGGTGCTCCTCTAGTTGTAGCTCCGGTGATGGTGGCTAAAGGCTTCTAAGGGCTGAAAAAAGGTGGAGCGGGGCTTCTTGATGGTGGCCATGGATTGCTAGGTTGGCTGGGTTTCGAATGGGGTGGTCTCAATGTGGACTTCAAGCGCTGGAAGCGGGGAGGAGGTAGAACTGTTGGCGACCAGTCTTTTTAAACTCTAGTGAGGCCTCTCCACGTCGTTGATCCTTCTCTAGTGGATGGGCGACGTTGGATCGGCGTGAGCTGGAGGGGGAAATCATCGGAGATCCTGGGGGTCACAAGATATGGGCCGGAGAAGCTGCGATACCACCGGAGATTGTGGGTGTGCCGGAATTATTTTTTTTCTTTCCTAAGTTTTGTGATTGAGGGGTGAAATGGATGCATTGGGTTGAATTGGGCCAGGCAGTTGGGCTTTTGGATTTTGGGTTTTTCTTTTGTTTTAGGTTTTAGGGTTTTTTATTATTTGTTTTGGTGATTTCAATTAAGTTTTTTTTTAATTTATGTTTTTAATTTAGTTTTTGATTTTTATTATTTTAAGTTTAATTAATTGATTTTAAATTAGGGTTTTTGGATTTTATTACTTAAGGTTTTGGTGATTATGGTTTTAAGTTTAATTTGGGCTTTTGGATTTTAATTAGGGTTTTTAATTTAATTAATTGATTTTAAATTAGGATTTTTGGATTCTAACTAGGTTTTGTGTTTAATTAATTGATTTTAAATTAGGGGTTTTAGGATTCTAATTATGGTTTTGAGTTTAATTGAGTGATTCTAAATTAGGGTTTTTAGGTTTTTGAGTTTAATTATGTGATTTTAAGTTAGGGTCTTTTTGGGTTTTATTATTTTAGGGTTTTTCTAAAATGAAATGGATTAAAGTTTTATGCTTGAGTTTTAATTTAGATTTAATTAGTTTTTTACTTAATTTAATTAGGGATTTAGTTTAAATTTTGGTTTAATTGGTTTTTATTAGGGTTTTGACGTAGATTTTGATTTCATTGGTTTTTTACTTGATTTTGTTTGGATTAGGGTTTATTTTTAATTAGATTTAAGTTTTAATGAATTTTATTGGGTTTTACTTGATTAGGGTCTTTCACTTAAATAACTTGGATTTTAAATGGTTTAAATGGACCTTATTTGGTTTTGGTTTTAAACAGGGTTTTCACTTAATTAATTTGGATTTTAAATGGGTTTTATTTGATTTTGGTTTTAATTAGGATTTTTACTTAATAAATTTGGGTTTTTTGATGATTTAAGTGAGTTTTGTTTGGTTTTGACTTTAAGTTGGCTTGTGTGAGCTTCACTGGGTTTGTAGGCTCAGGTTAAGTTTCCAGAGGAGTCTGGTGTCATGTGAGTGCAAAATTGGGGTGTCTACAATTGTAAATTATGTAATTAATTGTAATATTGCAGAAATGGTTTATTAATGGATAATCTATTGTTTCTTCTGAGTGTGAGGGTTGGTTGGCTCTTTGTGCACCTATTTGAGATTTGGAACCAATGTCGAGTCTGGTGTGACGATGCACAATTGCCTCAATTTACGTGCCCATCCCTTTCTCCTTTCTTTTTCTCTTTTCCCCTCGTGAGGCCTCACCATCTTCGTCTTCTCTCTTCTTCTCCAACCCATGCCACCACTGATAGGCGCTCGTGCCTCCTTGTCCTCTCCGACATGAGGGCGATGAGATGGGTAGCCGGCATGATGCAGGGAGGAGGAGGGGCAGAGGTAAGTGGAAGGGAAGTTGGGGAACAAAGAGAGAGGGAAGGAGAGGGGGAGCAACGCACGAGTTGATGGTGAGCTTTGTTCGCATGTCGCCGTTGGAGGAAACTTCACCAGGGCTAGGAGAAGCTCACTGGAGTTGGGGAAGCTCGTCGAAGGAGGTATGTAGCCCCCTCTCTTCTCCATACTCACTCATTTCTACAGTTTCTGCTTAACATGTTACATGCACGAAAAATAGAGATAAATGCATGTAAAATTGTAGAAAAATAGTAGAATGATGAAAACGTGTTGAATTGCATGAATATGTAGATATCATGCGGTTAGGATGGAAATTGGTAAGGTTATACGATAGTTAGGGATGTAAGTTACAGTAGTTTCAAATGAGCTTCACCCCTTTGTGATTTTCGTATGAATTACATAGTTAATGGATTGATGAATGGTTTTAGGGGTTTTGAAGTAGACTCAAGTGTCTACACCCCATGATTTATTGGTATTTTGAGATACTTGTTTAAGGGGTCCGTCGGAGGCTCCTACTTCCAACGAATGTGTTGGCTGGAATAGGGGAGGTGCCCTAGTTGCGCGCAATTCTACATGCCGAACTGAATTCAGCATATCGATTTCCTATCGGATTATGCCAGGATACTTGGTTTCGGTAGGCTGAAATCATCCGATCGACCGAAACACAGAGTTTCAGTGTACCGAAATTGTTCGGTATACCGAACCAGGGATTTTCGGTATACCGAACATGGTTTTTGGTCTACCAATTTTGCTCAAGTCTATATATATTAATGTGAACATAAAATGCAAATAAAAGATTTTAATTGGACAATGAGCGTGTGTTAATGGTGTTTACCCCATGTAAAGGACATGGAGTAATATGGAATCCAAATAAGTAAGTTTGGGAATGATTTTGTGTTTTAGACCCTAAAAATGAATAAAAGTGATTAAATGTGTGGTTTTTGGGCATGAGACCCAATTTATGGTTTTAAAGCATGATTTTAAATGAATTGAGTTGGGAGCCTAGTAAAGGGTCATGTGTTGCTTGGAACAAGTTCTCGCAACAAAAAGATTGAATTGAAAAAAAATGGATTTGAAAAGGAAAACTTAAAGAGTTTTGAAAATAAAACACAAGTATGGTGTTAAGGAGCCACGGGTGTTGGTGTTGACAATGTAGTAGGAGTATGAGATTCCAATGAAACCAATTGTCAGATACGACTGCAGTTACCTGGACGTTGAAAGACCAGTTTGATTCTGTCCCAGCTTTACGCATTCATGTGCGTACGTACGTGGTTTTGTTTCGACGTGCACACTCTCTAAACAAGTATAATCTCAAAACAACTTTTCATGACCATTATTGCTTCATTCAACGTACACATAAGATAAAGAGCTTGGTTCGTATGTTTACGAATTCTTACAAGAATATATAAATATACATGATTGGTGAGACTCATGTACCATCCAATGATTAATATTGATTCATATCAGAACTCATGTTGCACGAAATCAACCATGATAATGTTTCAGTGTACCGAAACACAAGGTTTTAGTGTACCGAAAATGTTCGGTATACCGAACCAGGGATTTTCGGTATACCGAATATGGTTTTCAGTCTACCGATTTTGCCCAAATCTATATATATTAATGTGAACATGAAATGGATGTAAAAGATTTTAATTGGACAATGAGCGTTTGTTAATGGTGTTTACCCCATGTAAAGGACATGGAGTAATATGGAATCCAAATAAGTAAGTTTGGGAATGATTTTGTGTTTTCGACCCTAAAAATGAATAAAAGTGATTAAATGTGTGGTTTTTGGGCATGAGACCCAATTTATGGTTTTAAAGCATGGTTTTAAATGAATTGAGTTGGGAGCCTAGTAAAGGGTCATGCGTTGCTTGGAACAAGTTCTCGCAACAAAAAGATTGAAATGAAAAAAAATGGATTTGAAAAGGAAAACTTAAAGAGTTTTGAAAATAAAACACAATTAAGGTGTTAAGGAGCCACGGGTGTTGGTGTTGACAATGTAGTAGGAGTATGAGATTCCAATGAAACCAATTGTCAGATACGACTGCAGTTACCCAGACGTTGAAAGACCAGTTTGATTCTGTCCCAGCTTTACGCATTCATGTGCGTACGTACGTGGTTTTGTTTCGACGTGCACACTCTCTAAACAAGTATA
>JAMKQA010002226.1:0-19505 GCA_024699735.1 Posidonia australis | reverse complement strand
TGTCTTTTACAGAAAACTTCCAGAAGGCTTATTTTGCTGTGAAAATTGCATAAAACTCCCAAACATTGTTTTAAAACATTCCAGAAGCTTGTTCTCAAAGGTGTAATTGCATTTTAGCCCTCTGATTTCACTAGATTTCTTCTAGACTGTTTTACTTTCAGTGAAAATTACATTTGTTTCCCCTGAATGTTTGAATTTCTTCTAGATGCTTTGTTTGCTGGGTTATTTGCAGTTTAGCCCCTGAACTTCTTTGATTTTACTCTGATTGCCTGTTTTCAGTGGTAAAATGACCATTTTACCCTTGAAACATCTTACATCATTTCTGAGATACTTTCCCTTGTTTTTTTCCCTGATTTTATGCAGAATTGATTTGCATGCATGCATTAGTGATAAAATTGCATTCAGACCCCTAGAGAACTTCATTAGCACTAGGGATACACATTTGACCCTAGATTCTTCATACATGCAGGGAATGTGTTTTCCTATGTGTTTCTTAGTGATTTGGGCTTCTGGACTTCAGTTCTCCTGGGATTTGGATTTTTTTGCACAAAACCCCCTGGAGTTTTCAAATTTGCACTCACACTTGCATTTTGCATACTCTTCACATCTTTTTGCACAGTTTTTCCCATCTTTTTTGCCTTGCTTGGTGCACACTTTCTAGCTTTGTTCCGAGCGTAGTCTTCTCCTCGTTTTCAGGGTTTTCCTTAGCTTTCCCCAATTTCCACTTGTTTTAGTTTTCCATCGCCCGAGGGCATATAGTAAAAGGCTTCACAAAGCCGACATGGTCCCGAAACAAGGATTATTTTCCCTTTTTTGATTTTCTTAGATTTATCCCCAATTTTCGCTGTTTTGCGAGACGCTTTCCAATAATTTCACGATTTTCATGATTTTCCTCATCGCCCAAGGGCGTACACTAAAGCGGCATTAACAATGCCTACATTCAACCCTCGAATTAACTTTTTCCTTTGATTTCATTTCTTCTCCTTGATTTGGCATGTTGTTAGTCATCTTCATGCATGAGCATATAGAATAAGCAAGCATACATTCATTAGACCATTGACAGTAGGAAGCCTTTAAAGACCAAGTTTTCTCGGGCGCATGGGGGTGCCTAACCCCATCCCCATGCGTAACCAAAATCCTTATCCTTTCTCTGGCCTGCATTCATCTTGCATTATCCATTAGGCACGAATCACACATGCATCCTTGCATTTTGTTTGCTTTCTGCCTTTTTGTGATTTTTTTTTTGGTTTTCCTCATCTTTCCATTAAAAGACTAGGTGGCGACTCCTTTCCTTATCCTTTTGTCTTCCCTTTGGTGTTTCCGAGTCTTGTCTCTTCTTCCGGATTCACCATTTTTGTCGTGACCGTATCGGATCTCCCCGTGTGTTTCCACATACCGGAGTTGGTTTGAGAACCATGCCTAGGAGTTCCACCGGCATGGTCACAGGCGGTCATGGTTCGGAAATCCAAAAAGTGAACACGCTTATTGAGAGGCAGTAGGGGATGGTCCAGAAAGAGGACAACTGAACACATTATCCAAGAAGCAGGAGATGATGGTTTGGAAATCCGAAAAGTCAACACGCCAACTGAGAGGTAGTCCGTGACGGTCTAGAGGGCGGATAACTCAACACATCATCCGAGAAGTAGGCAGTGATTAATTGGAAATCCGAAAACTGAACACACCGACCGAGAGGCTATCAGTGACGGTTGAGAGGGAGGACAACCGAACACATCATCTGAGAAGTAGGTGGTGATGGTTCTGAAATTCGAAAAGTGTACGCGCCAATCGAGAGGCAGTCGGTGACAATCCAGAGGGAAGACAACTGAACACAACATCCGAGAAGCAGGTGGTGATGGCTTTGAAATCTGAAATGTGAACACGCCAACCGAGAGGCAATCAGTGACAGCCTAATGGGAGGACAACCGAACACATCATCTGAGAAGCAGGCGATGATGGTTCTAAAATCTGTAAAGTGAACACGCCAATTGAGAGGAGTCGGTGACGGTTCAGATTGGGGACAACATAACACATCATTTGAGAAGTAGGTGGTGATGGTTCGGAAATCAGAAAAGCGAACACACCAACCGAGAGGCAATCGGTGACGGTCCAGAAGGAGGACTACCAAGCACATCATACGAGAAGTAGGCGGTGAGGGATCGGAAAACTGATATGCGAACACGCCAACCGAGAGGCAGTCAATGATGGTCCAAAGGGAGGACAACCGAACACATAATCTAAGAAGCAAGCGGTGATGGGTCAGAAATCCGAAAAGCGAACATACCAACCGAGAGGCAATCAATGACGGTCGAGAGGGAGGACTACCAAGCACATCATAAGAGAAGCAGGAGGTGATGGTTTGGAAATCCAAAATGCGAACACGCGACCGAGAAGCAGTCAATGATGGTCCATAGGGAGGACAACCGAACACATCATCCGAGAAGCTGGCGTTGAGGGTTTGGCAATCTGAAATGTGAACACGCCAACCGAGAGGCAGTCGGTGACGGTCTAGAGGGAGGACAACCGAACACATCATCTGAGAAGTAGGCAGTGATGGTTCGGAAATTTGAAATGTGAACACGCCAACCGAGAGACAATCGGTAACGATCCAAGGGGTGGACAACCGAACACATCAACCGAGAAGCAAGCAGTGATGGTTTGGAAATCCAAAATGTGAACACGCCAACCGAGACACAGTCGATGACGGTCTAGAGGGAGGACAACCGAACACATCATCTGAGAAGCAGGCAGTGATGGTTCGGAAATCCGAAATGCAAACACGCCAACCGTGAGGTGGTCGATGGTAGTCCAGACGGAGGACAGCCGAACAAATCATCCGAGAAGCAGGCGGTGATGGTTTGGAAATCTGAAATGTGAACACGCCAATGGAGAGGCAGTCGGTGATGGTCTAGAGGGAGGACTACCGAACACATCATCTGAGAAGCAGACGGTGATGGTTCAGAAATCTGAAAAGTGAACACACCAATCGAGGGGCATTCGTTGACGGTTCAGAGGGAGGACAACCAAACACATCATTTGAGAAGTAGGCAGTGATGGTTGGAAATCCGAAAAGTGAACACGCCAACCGAGAGGCAGTCGGTGACGGTCCAGAGGGAGGACAACCAGACACATCATCTGAAAAGTAGGCGATGACGGTCTAGAGGGAGGACAACCGAACACATCATCTGAGAAGCAAGTGGTGATGGTTCGGAAATCCGAAATGTCAACATGCAAACCGAGAGACTGTCGGTAACAGTCCAGAGGGTGGACAATTGAACACATCAACCGAGAAGCAGGTGGTGATCGTTCGGAAATCTGAATTGTGAACACACCAATCGAGATGCAGTCGGTGACGGTCTAAAGGGTGGACGACCGAACACATCATCTGAGAAGCAGGCGGTGATGGCTCGAAAATCTGAAAAGTGAACACGCCAACCGAGGGGCATTCGGTGACGATTCAAAGGGAGGACAATCGAACACATCATTTGAGAAGTAGGCAGTGATGGCCTGGAAATCCATAAAGTGAACACGCCAACCGAGAGGCAGTTGGTGACTGTTCAGAGGGAGGACAACTAAACACATCATCCGTGAAGCAGGCGGTGATGGTTCAGAAATCCAAAATGCCAACACGCCAACTAGGAGGCTATCGATGACAGTTTTAATGAGGGAAAATCAAACACATCATCCGAGAAGTAGGTGGTGATGGTTTAGAAATCAAAAAAACGTACACGCCAATTGAGAGGTAGTTGGTGATGGTTCAGACGGAGGACAACCAAACACATGATCCGATAAGCTAGCGGAGGTGGTTCAGAAATCCAAAATGCAAACATGCGAACCAAGAGGATGTCGGTGACGGTCCAGATGGTGGACAACCGAACACATCATCTGAGAAGCAGGCGGTGATGGTTCGGATATCCGAAAAGTGAACACGCCAACAGAGAGGTAGTCGTTGACGGTTCAGAGGGAGGACAACCGAACACATCATCCGAGAAGCATGCAGTGATGGTTTTGATATCCGAAAAGTGAACAGGCCAATCGAGTGACAATCAGTGATGGTCCAAAGGGAGGACTACCAAGCACATCATACGAGAAGCAGGCGGTGATGGTTCGGAAACCAAAAAGTGAACAGCTAACCAAGAGGCAGTCTGTGACGGTCCAGAGGGAGGACTACCGAACACGTCAACCAAGAAGCAGATGGTGATGGTTTAGAAATCCGAAAAGTGAACGTGCTAACCGAGAGGTAGTCGATGATGGTTCAGAGGGAGGACAACCGAACACATCATCCGATAAGCTGCCAGTGATGGATTGGAAATCAGAAAAGTGGACATGCCAACCGAGAGACAGATGGTGATGGTCCATAGGGAGGACAACCGAACACATCATCCGAGAAGTAGGTGGTGATGGTTCTAAAATCCTAAAAGCATACACACCAACCGAAAGGCAGTCGGTGACGGTCCAGAGGGAGGAAAAACCGAACACATCATCTGTTAAGCAAGCGGTGAGGGTATGGAAATCCGAAATGTGAACACGGCCACTGAGAGGCAGTCGATGACGGTCTAGAGGGAGTACAACTGAACACATCGTTTGAGAAGTAGGCGGTGATGGTTTGGAAATCTGAAAAGTGAACACGCCAACCTAGAGGCAATCGGTGGGGGTCTAGAGGGACGACAATCAAACACATCAACAGAGAAGTAGGCGGTGATGGTTTGGATATTCGAAATGTGAACACGCCAACCGAGAGGCAGTCGAGGATGGTCTAGAGGGAGGACTACCGAACACATTATCCGAGAAGCAGGCAGTGATGGATTGGAAATACGAAAAGTGAATACGCCAAGGTGACGGTTCAGAGGGAGGACAACCGAACACATCATCAGTGAAGCAGGCGGTGATGGTTCGGAAATCCGAAATGCCAACACGCTAACTAGGAGGCTGTCGGTGACGGTTCTGATGGGGGACAACCGAACACATCATCCGAGAAGTAGGTGGTGATGGTTCAAAAATCCGAAATGCTTACACGCCAACCGAGAGGCAGTCGACGACGATTCATATGGAGGACAACCAAACACATGATCCGATAAGCTAGCAGTGGTGGTTCAGAAATTCGAAATGCAAACACGCCAACCGAGAGGAAGTTGGTGGTGGTCCAGTGGGAGGACAATCGAACACATAAACAAAAAATCATGCGGTGATGGTTCGGAAATCCGAAAAGCGAACACACCAACCGAGAGGCAATCGGTGACGGTCCAGAGGGAGGACTACCAAGCACATCATACGAGAAGTAGACGGTGATGGTTTGGAACTCCGATATGCGAACATGCCAACCGAGAGGCAGTCGATGACGGTCCAAATGGAGGACAACCGAACACATAATCCAACAAGAAAGCGGTGAAGGTTCGGAAATCTGAAAAGCGAACACACCAACTGAGAGGCAATCGGTGATGGTCCAGAGGGACGACTATCAAGCACATCATACGAGAAGTAGGTGGTGATGGTTCGGAGATCTGAAATGCGAACACGCCAACTGAGAGGCTGTCGATGACGATCTCGAGGGAGGACAACCAAACACATCATCCGAGAAGCAGGCGGTGATGGTTTGGAAATGCGAAATGTGAACACGCCCACCGAGAGGCAGTCAGTGACAGTCTAGAGGGAGGACAACTGAACACATCATCTAAGAAGCAGGCGGTGATCGTTCGGAAATCCGAAAAGTGACCATGCCAACAGAGAGGCTATCGGTGACGGTCCTAAAGGAGGACAACCGAACACATCAACCGAGAAGTAGGCGGTGATGGTCTGGAAATCAGAAATGTGAGCGCGCCAACCGAGATGCAGTCGGTGACAATCTAGAGGGAGGAAAATCGAGACATCATCTGAGATGCAGGCGGAGATGGTTTGGAAATCCGAAAAGTGAACACTCCAATCGACAGGCAGTCGGGGACGGTCTAGAGGGAGGACGACCAAACACATCATTCGAGAAGCAAGCAGTGATGGTTTGGAAATCCAAAAAGTGAACACGCCAACCAAGATGCAGTAGGTGATGGTCCAGAGGGAGGTCAACCGGACACATCATCCGAGAAGCAGGCGGTGATGGTTTGGAAATTCAAAAAGTGAACATGCCAACCGAGAGGCTGTCGGTGATAGTCCAGCGGGATGACGACCGAACACATCATCTGAGAAGCAGGCAGTGATGGTTTGGAAATCCAAAATGTGAACACGCCAATCGAGATGTAGTCGGTGACAGTCCAGAGGGAGGTCAACCGGACACATCATCCGAGAAGTAGGCGGTGATGGTATGGAAATTCGAAAAGTGAACACGCCAACCGAGAGGCTGTCGGTGACCGTCCAGCGGGAGGACAACCGAACACATCATCCGAGACGTAGGTGGTGATGGTTCTGAAATCCTAAAAGCGTACACACCAACAGAAGGGCAGTCGGTGACGGTCTAGAGGGAGGACAACCGAACACATCATCCGAGAAGTAGGCGGTGAGGGTTTGGAAAACCGAAATGTGAACACGCCCACCGAGCGGTAGTCGATGACGGTCTAGAGGGAGGACAACTGAACACATCGTCTGAGAAGCAAGCGGTGATGGTTTGGAAATCCAAAAAGTGAACACGCAAACTGAGAGGCAATCGGTGACGGTCTAGAGGAAGGACAACCGAACACATCAAGCGAGAAGCAGGTGGTGATGGTTTGGAAATCCGAAATGTCAACACACCAACCGAGATGCTGTCGGTGATGGTCTAGAGGGAGGACAACCGAACACATCATCTGAGAAGCTGGCGGTGATGGTTCGGAAATTCGAAAAGTGAACACAGCAACCGAGAGGCAGTCGGGGACGTTCTAGAGGGAGGACAACTGAACACATCATTCGGGAAGCAGGCGGTGATGGTTTAGAAATCTGAAATGTGAACACGCCAACTAAGATGCAGTCGGTGACGGTCTAGATGGAGGACAACCGAACACATCATCTGAGAAGTAGGCAGTGATGGTTCGGAAATCCGTAAAGTGAACGTGCCAACCGAGAGGCAGTCGGTGACGTTCCAAAGGGAGGACAGTGAAACACATCATCCGAGAAGCAGGCGATGATGGTTTGGAAATCTGAAATGTGAACACGCCAACCGAGATGCAGACTGTGACAGTCTAGAGGGAGGACAATCAAACACGTCATCTGAGAAGCAAGCGGTGATGGTTCAGAAATCTGAAAAGTGAACAAGCCAACCGAGAGGCTGTCGGGGACGGTCTGGAGGGAGGACAACCAAACACATTATCTGAGAAGTAGGCGATGATGGTTTGGAAATCCCAAAAGTTAACACGCCAACCGAGAGGCAGTCGTGATGGTTCAGAACAAGGACAACAAAACACATGATCCGATAAGCTAGCAGAGGTGGTTCAGAAATCCGAAATGCAAACTTGCGAACCGTGAGGAAGTCGATGACGGTCAAGAGAGAGGACAACTGAACACATCATCCGAGAGGCAGCCGATGACAGTCCATAGGGAGGACAACCGAACACATAATCCAAGAAGCAAGCGGTGATGGTTCGGAAATACGAAAAGCGAACACACCAACCGAGAGGCAATCGATGACAGTCAAGAGGGAGGACTACCAAGCACATTGTACGAGGAGTAGGTGGTGATGGATCGAAGATCTGAAATGCGAACACGCCAACTGAGAGGCAGTCGATGATGGTCTAGAGGGAGGACAACCGAACACATAATCCAAGAAGTAAGCGGTGATAGTTCAGAAATCCGAAAAGTGAACACATCAACCGAGAGGCAACCGGTGACGGTCCAGAGGTAGGACTACCAAGCACATCATACGAGAAGCAAGCAGTGATGGTTTGGAAATCCTAAACGCGAACACGCCAACAGAGAGGTAGTCGATGATGGTCTAGAGGGAGGACAATCTAACACATCGTCCGAGAAGCAGGCGATGATAGTTTGGAAATCTGAATTGTGAACACGCTGACCAAGAGGCAGTCGATGACAATCCAGAGGGAGGACAACCAAACACATAATCCAAGCAATAAGTGGTGATGGTTGGAAATCCGAAAGGCGAACACACCAACCGAGACGCAAGCGGTGACAATCCAGAGGGAGGACTACCAAGCATCATACGAGAAGCAGGGGGTGATGGTTCGGATATTCGAAATGCGAACACGTCGACCGAGAAGAAGTCAGTGACAGTCCTGAGCGAGGACAACCAAGAACATAAACAAAGAAGCAATCGGTGATGGTTTGAAAATCCGAAAAGTGAACACACCAACCGAGAGGCAATCAGTGACGATCCAGAGGGTGGACTTCCAAGCACATCATACGAGAAGCAGGCGGTGATCGTTTGGATATCCGAAATGCGAATACGCTAACCGAGAGGCAGTCGATGACGGTGCAAAGGGAGGACAACTGAACACATCATCCGAGAAGCAGGCGGTGAGGGTTTGGAAATCTGAAATGTGAACATGCCAACCGAGAGGCAGTCGGTGACGGTCTAGAGGGAGGACAACCAAACACATCATCTGAGAAGCAAGCAGTGATGTTGTGGAAATTCGAAATGTAAACAAGCCAACTGGGAGGCTATCGGTGACGGTCCATAGGGAGGACAACTGAACAAATCATCCGAGAAGCATGCGGTGATAGTTTGAAAATCTGAATTGTAAACACGCCAACCGAGAGGCAGTCGATGACTGTCCAAAGGAAGGGCAACCAAACACATAATCCAAGAAACAAGCGGTGATGGTTCAGAAATCAGAAAAGCGAACTCACCAATCGAGTGGCAATCGGTGACGGTCCAAAGGGAGGACTACCAAGCACATCATACGAGAAGCAGGCAGTGATGGTTCGAAAATCCAAAATGAGAACACCCCAACCGAGAGGTAGTCGATGACGGTCCAGAGGGAGGACAATCAAACACGTCATCCGAGAAGCAGGCGATGAGGGTTTGGAAATCTGAAATGTGAACACGCCAACCGAGAGGCAGTCGGTGACGGTCGTGAGGGAGGACAACCGAACACATCAATCGAGAAGTAGTTGGTGATGGTTTGGAAATCCAAAATGTGAACACGCCAACCGAGATGTAGTCGGTGACGGTCTAGAGGGAGGACAACCGAACACATCATTTGTGAAGCTGGCGGTGATGGTAACCGAAAGGAAGTCGGGGACATTCCAGAGGGAGGAAAACCGAACACATAATCCGAGAAGCAGGCGGTGATGGTTTAGAAATCCGACAAGTGAACACGCTAACTGTGATGCAGTCGGTGACGGTCTAGGGGGAGGTAACCGAACACATCATCTGAGAAGCAGGCGGTGATGGTTCGGAAATCCAAAAAGTGAACATGCCAACTGGGTGGCTATCGGTTTCGGTCCAGAGGGAGGACAACTGAACACATCATCCGAGAAGCATGCGGTGATAGTTCGGAAATTCGAATTGTGAACACATTGACCGAGAGTCAGTCAGGGACGGTCCAAAGGGAGGACAACCGAACACATTATCCGAGAAGCAGGCAATGATGGTTTGGAAATCCCAAAAGTCAACACGCCAACCGAGAGGCAGTCAGTGACGGTCCAGAGGGCGGACAACCGAACACATCATCCGAGAAGCAGGTAGTGATGGATCGGAAATCCGAATTTTGAACACGCCAACCGAGAGGCAGTCGATGACGGTCTAGAGGGAGGACAACCGAACACATCATCCAAGATGTAGGCGGTGATGGTTTGGAAATCCGAATTGTGTACACGCCAACCGAGAGGCAGTTGGTGACGGTCTAGAGGGAGGACAACTGAACACATCATCCGAGAAGCAGGCGGTGATGGTTCGAAAATCCGAAATGTGAACATGCCAACTGGGTGGCTATCAGTTACGATACAGAGGGAGGACAACTGAACACATCATCCGAGATGCATGCGGTGATAGTTCGGAAATCCGAATTTTGAACACGCCGACCGAGAGGTAGTCGATGACAGTCCAAAGGGAGGACAACCGAACACATAATCCAAGAAACAAGTGGTGATGGTTCAGAAATCTGAAAAGCGAACAGAACAACTAAGAGACAATCAGTGACGATCCAGAGGGAGGACTACCAAGCACATCATATGAGAAGCAGGCGGTGATGGTTTGGAAATCCGAAATGCAAACACGCCGACCTAGATGCAGTCGGTGACGGTCTAGAGGGAGGACAATCGAACACATCATCTAAGAAGCAGGCGGTGATGGTTCGAAAATCCGAAAAGTGAACACGCCAACCGAAATGCAATCAGTGACGGTCTAGGGAGTGGATAGCCGAACACATCATCAGAGAAGCAGGCGTTGATGGTTCGGAAATCTGAAATGTGAACATGCCAACTGGGAGGCTATCGGTGACAGTCTAGAGGGAGGACAACTGAACACATCATCCGACAAGTATGCACTAATAGTTCGGAAATCCAAATTGTGTACATGCCGACCGAGAGGCAGTCAATGACTGTCAAGAGGGAGGACAACCTAACACATAATCCAAGAAAAAAGCGGTGATGGTTCGGAAATCCGAAAAGCAAACACACCAATCGAGAGGCAATTTGTGACGGTCCAAACGGAGGACTACCAAGCACATCATACAAGAAGCTGGCGGTGATGGTTCAAAAATCTGAAATGCGAACACGCCAACCGAGAGGCAGTCGATGACGGTCCAGAAAGAGGTCAACTGAACACATCATCCGAGAAGCAGGAGGTGATGATTTGGAAATCCAAAATGTGTACACGGCAACTGAGAGGCAGCCGGTGACGGTCCAGAGGGAGGAAAACCGAACACATCATCTGAGAAGCAGGCGGTGATGGTTCGGAAATCCGAAATGTGGACATGCCAACTGGGAGGCTATCGGTGATGGTCTAGAGGGAGGTCAGCTAAACACATCATCCGAGAAGCATGCAGCGATAGTTCAGAAATCTGAATTGTGATCACGCCGACCGAGAGGTAGTCGATGACTGTCCAAAGGGAGGACAACCGAACACATAATCCAACAAACAAGCGGTGATGGTTCGCAAATCCGGAAAGAGAACACACCAACCAAGAGGCAATCGGTGACGGTCCAAAGGGAGGACTACCAAGCACATCGTACAAGAAGCAGGCGGTGAGGGTTTTGAAATTTGAAATGTGAGCACGTCAATCGAGAGGCAGTCAGTGACGGTCTAGAGGGAGGACAACCGAACACATCATCTGAGAAGTAGGCGGTGATGGTTCGGAAATCCGAAATGTGAACACGCCAAACGAGAAGCAGTCGATGGTGGTCCAAAGGGTGGACAACCGAACACATAAATCGAAAAGCAGGCAGTGATGATTCAGAAATCTGAAATGTGAACACGCCAACCGAGAGGCAGTCGGTGACGGTCTAAAGGGAGGACAACCGAACACCTCATCTAGGAAGGAGGCGGTGATGGTTCAAAAATCCGTAGAGTGAACACGCCAACCGAGAGGTAGTCGGTGACGGTTCAAAGGGAGGACAACCAAACACATCATCTGAGAAGCTAGCAGTTATCGATTGGAAACCCGAAAAGTGAACACGCCAACCAAGAGGCTGTCACTGACGGTTCAGTGGGAGGACAACCGAACACATGATCCGAGAAGCAGGCAATGATGGTACAAAAATCTGGAATGCAAACACGCCAACTGGGAGGCTGTCGATGATGGTTCAAATGGGGGACAACCGAACACATCATCCAAGAAGTAGGTGGTGATGGTTCAGAAATCCGAAAAGTGTACTTGCCAACTGAGAGGCAGTCGGTGATGGTTCAGAAGGAGGACAACCAAACACATGATCTGATAAGCTAGCGGAGGTGGTTCAGAAATACGAAATGCCAAATTGGACACGCTAGCGAGAGGAAGTCGGGGACGGTCCAGAGGGAGGACAACTGAACACAATATCCGAGAAGCAGGCGGTGTTGGTTTGGAAATCCCAAATGTCAACACGCCAACTGAGAGGCTGTTAGTGACGGTCCAGAGGGCGGACAACCAAACACATCATCCGAGAAGCAGGTAGTGATGGATTGGAAATCCGAAAGGTGAACACGCCAACCTAGAGGCAGTCGGTGACGGTTCAAAGGGAGGACAATCGAACACATCATCTGAGAAGTAGGTGATGATGGTTTTGAAATTCGAAAAGCATACACGCAAACCGAGAGGCAGTCGGTGACGGTCCAGAGGGAGGACAACCAAACACATCATCCGAGAAGCAGGCGGTGATGGTTTGAAAATCCGCAAAGTGAACACGCCAACCGAGAGGAAGTCGGTGACGGTTCAGATGGGGAAGAACCGAACATATCAACTGAGAAGTAGGTGGTGATGGTTTGGAAATCCGAAATGCGAACATGCCAACCAAGAGGCAGTCGGTGATGGTTCTGGAGGACGAAAACAAAGCACATGATCCGATAAGCTTGCGGAGGCGGTTTAGAAATCCGAAATGCAAACACGCGAACAGAGAGGAAGTCGGTGACAGTCCAGAGGGTGGACAACTGAACACATCATCCGAGAAGCATGCAGTGTTAGTTCGGAAATCAAAATTCTGAACACGCCAACTGAGAGGCAGTCGATGATGGTCCAGAGAGAGGACAACCGAACACATATTCCAAGAAGCAAATGGTGATGGTTCTAAAATCCGAGAAGCGAACACACCAACCGAGAGGAAATCGGTGACGGTCTAGAGGGAGGACAACCAAGCACATCTTACGAGAAGCAGGCGATGATGGTTTGGAAATTCGAAATGCGAACACGCCAACCGAGAGGCAGTCGATGACGGTCCAGAGGGAGGACAACTGAACACATCATCCGAGAAGCAGGCGATGACGGTTCGGAAATCCAAAATGTGAACATGCCAATTGGGAGGCTATCGGTGACGGTCCGGAGGGAGGACAACTGAACACATCATTCGAGAAGCAAGCAGTGAAAGTTCGGAAATTCGAATAGTGAACACATCGACCGAGAGGCAGTCGATGACAGTATTGAGGGAGGACAACCGAACACATAATACATGAAACAAGCAGTGGTGGTTCGGAAATCCGAAAAGCGAACACACAACTGAGAGGCAATCGGTGACGGTCCAGAGGGGGGACTACGAAGCACATCATACGAGAAGCAGGCGGTGATGGTTCGGAAATCTGAAATGCTAACATGCCAACTGACAGGCAGTCGATGACGGTCCAGAGGGAGGACAACTGAACACATCATCCGAGAAGCAAGCAGTTAGGGTTTGGAAATTTGAAATGTGAAGGCACCAACCGAGAGGCAGTCGGTGACGGTCTAGAGGGAGGACAACCGAACACATCATCTGAGAAGTAGGCGGTGATGGCTCGGAAATCCGAAATGTGAACACACCAATCGAGAGGCAGTCAGTGATGATCCAGAGGGTGGACAACCGAACACATCAACCGAGAAGTAGACGGGGATGGTTCAGAAATCCAAAATGTGAACACGCCAATCGAGATGCAGTCGTTGATGGTCTAGAGGGAGGACAAACGAACACATCATCTGAGAAGCAGGCGGTGATGGTTCAGAAATCCGAAATGCAAAAACGCCAACTAGGAGGCTGTCGTTGACGGTTCTGATGGGGGACAACCGAACACATCATCCGAGAAGTAGGTGGTGATGCTTCGAAAATCCGAAAAGCGTACACGCCAACCGAGAGGCAGGCGGTGACGGTTCAGATGGGGGACAACAAAACACATGATCTGATAAGCTAGCGGTGGTGGTTCAAAAATTCAAAATGCAAACTCGCCAACCGAGAGGAAGTCAGTGACGGTCCAGAGGGAGCACAACCAAGCACATAAACCGAGAAACAAGCGATGATGGTTCGGAATTCCGAAAAGCGAACTCACCAACCGAGAGGTAATTGGTGACGGTCGAGAGGGAGGACTACCAAGCACATCATACGAGAAGCAGGCGGTGATGGTTTGGAAATTCGAAATACGAAAATGCCAACCGAGAGGCAGTCGATGACGGTCCAGAGGGAGGACAACCGAACACATAATCCAACAAGCAAGCGGTGATGGTTCAAAAATCCGAAAAGTGAACACACCAACCGAGAGGCAATCGGTGACTGTCCAGAGAGACGACTACCAAGCACATCATACGAGAAGCATGCGGTGATGGTTCGGAAATCCGAAATGCGAACACGCCAACCGGGAGGCAGTCGATGACGGTCTAGAGGGAGGACAACCGAACACATCATCCAAGAAGCAAGCGGTGAGGGTTTGGAATTCTGAAATGTGAAGATGCTAACCGAGAGGCAGTCGGTGATGGTCTAGAGGGAGGACAACCGAACACATCATTTGAGAAGTAGGCGGTGATGGTTCGGAAATCCGAATTGTGAACACACCAACCAAGAGGCAGTCGGTGACGATCCAGAGGGTGCACAACCGAACACATCAATCGAGAAGCAGGCGGTGATGGTTTGGAAATCCAAAATGTGAACACGCCAATCGAGATGCAGTCGGTGACGGTCTAGAGGGAGGAGAAATGAACGCATCCTATGAGAAGTAGGCAGTGATGGTTCGAAAATCCGAAATGCAAAAACGCCAACTAGGAGGCTGTCGTTGACGATTATGATGGGGGACAACCGAACACATCATCCGAGAAGTAGGTGGTGATGCTTCGAAAATCCGAAAAGCATACACGCCAACTGAGAGGCAGTCTGTGACGGTTCAGATGGGGACAACCAAACACATGATCCGATATGCTAGCAGTGGTTGTTTAGATATTCGAAATGCAAACTTGCCAACCGAGAGGAAGTCAGTGACGGTCCAGAGGGAGGACAACCAAGCACATAAACCGAGAAACAAGTGATGATGGTTCAGAAATCCAAAAAGTGAACACACCAACCGAGAGCCAATTGGTGACGGTCGAGAGGGAGGACTACCAAGCACATCATACGAGAAGTAGGTGGTGATGGTTCGGAAATCCAAAATGCGAAAATGCCAACCGAGAGGTAGTCGATGATGGTCCAGAGGGAGGACGACCGAACACATAATCCAACAAGCAAGTGGTGCTGGTTCAGAAATCCGAAAAGCGAACACACCAACAGATAGGCAATCAGTGACGGTCCAGAGGGACGTCAACAATGTACATCATACGAGAAGCAGGCGGTGATGGTTCGGAAATCCGAAATGTGAACACGCCAACCGGGAGGCAGTCGATGACGGTCCAGAGGGTGGACAACCGAACACATCATCCGAGAAGCAGGCGGTGATGGTATGAAAATGCGAAATGTGAACACGCCCCCTAAGAGGCAGTCAGTGACAGCCTTGAGGGAGGACAACCAAACACATCATCTGAGACGTAGGCGGTGATGGTTCAAAAATCTGAAAAGTGAACATGCCAACCAAGAGGCTCTCGGTGACGGTCTTGAGGGAGGACAACCAAACACATCAACCGAGTAGCAGGCGGTGATGGTTTGGAAAATCGAAATGTGAACATGCCAACCGAGATGATGTTGGTGACGGTCTAAAAGGAGGACAATCGAACACATCATCAGAGAAGCAGGCGGTGATGGTTCGGAAATTTGAAAAGTGAACACGCCAACCGTGAGGCAGTCGAGGACGGTCTAGAGGGAGGACAACCGAACACATCAACTGGGAAGCAGGTGGTGATGGTTTGGAAATCCGAAATGTGAACAGGCCAATCGAGAAGCTGTCGATGATGGTCTAGAGAGAGGAAAACCTAATGCATCATCTACGAAGCAGGCAGTGATGGTTCGGTAATCCGAAAAGTGAACACGCCAACCGAGAGGCAGTCGGTGACGATTCAGAGGGAGGACAAACAAACACATCGTCTTAGACGGAGGTGGAGATGGTTCGAATATCTGAAATGTGAATACGAGAACCAAGAGGCAGTCGGTGACGGTTCGGAGGGAGGACAACCAAACACATCATATGAGATGCAGGCGGTGATGGTTCGAAAATTCGAAAGGCAAACAAGGCAACCGAGAGGCAGTCAGTGATGGTCTAGAGGGAGGACAACCGAACACATCTACCGAGAAGCAGGCGGTGACGGTCTAGTGGGTGGACAACTGAACACAACATTTACGAAATAGGAGGTCATGGTTCGGAAATCCGAAAAGTGAACACGCCAACCGAGAGGCAGTCGAGGACGATCTAGAGGGAGGACGACCAAACACATCATCCGAGAAGCAGGCGGTGATGATTTGGAAATCCAAAACGTGAACACGCCAACTGAGATGTAGTTGGTGACGGTCTAGAGGGAGGACAACTGAACACTTCATCTGAGAAGAAGGTGGTGATGGTTCAGAAATCCGAAAAGCGAACAAGCCAACCGAGAGGTAGTTGGTGACAGTTCAGAGGGATGACAACTGAACACATCATCTGAGAAGCAGGCGGTGATGGTTTGGAAATCCGAAATGCGAACACGCCAACCGGGAGGTAGTCGATGGTGGTCCAGAGGGAGGACAACCGAACACATCATCCGATAAGCAGGCGGTGATGGTTTGGAAATACGAAATGTGAACGCTCCCACCGAGAGGCAGTCGGTGACAGTCTAAAGGGAGGACAACCGAACACATCATCTGAGAAGTTGGCAATGATGGTTCGGAAATCCGAAAAGTGAACATGCCAACCGAGAGGCTCTCGGTGACGGTCCTGAGGGAGGACAACCAAAGACATCAACAGAGAAGCAGGCGTTGATGGTTTGGAAAACCGAAATGTGAACACGTCAACCAAGATGCTATGGTGATGGTCAAGATGGAGGACAACCGAACACATCATCTGAGAAGCAGGCAGTGATGGTTCGGAAATCCAAAAAGAGAACACGCCAACCGTGAGGCAATCGAGGACGGTCTAGAGGGAGGACAACCGAACACATCACCCGAGAAGCAGGCGGTGATGGTTTGGAAATCCGAAATGTGAACACGCTAACTGAGATGCTATCGGTGACGGTCTAAAGGGAGGACAACCAAACACGTCATCTGAGAAGTAGGCAGTGATGGTTCGGAAATCTGAAAAGTGAACACGGCAACCAAGAGGTAGTTGGGGACATTCCAGAGGGAGGACAACTAAACACATCATCTGAGAAGCAGGCGGGGATGGTCTGGAAATCCGAAATGAGAACACGCCAAACGAGATGCAGTCACTGACGGTCTAGAGGGAAGTCAACCGAACACATCATCAAAGAAGCAGGTGGTGATGGTTCGGAAATCTAAAAAGTGAGCACGCCAACCGAGTGGCAGTCGGGGACGGTCCAGAGGGAGGACAACCGACACATCATCGGAGAAGTAGGCGGTGATGGTTCGGAAATCTGAAATGTGAACACCAACCGAGAGGTAGTTGGTGACGATCCAGAGGGTGGACAATCGAACACATCAACCGAGAAGCAGGCGGTGATGGTTCAGAAATTCAAAATGTGAACACGCCAATCCAGATGCAGTCATTGACGGTTTAGAGGCAGGACTAACGAACACATCATCTGAGAAGTAGGCGGTGATGGTTCGGAAATTCGAAATACAAAAATGCCAACTAGGAGGCTGTCCTTGACTGTTCTGATGGGGGACAACCGAACACATCATCCGAGAAATAGGTGGTGATGCTTCGAAAATCCGAAAAGCATACACGGCAACCAAGAGGTAGTCGGTGACGGTTCAGATGGGGGACAACCAAACACATGATCCGATATGCTAGCGGTGGTGGTTTAGATATTCGAAATGCAAACTTGCCAACCGTGTGGAAGTCGGTGACGGTCCAGAGGGAGGACAACCAAGCACATAAACCGAGAAACAAGCGATGATGGTTCGGAAATCCGAAAAGTGAACACACCAACCGAGAAGCAATTGGTGACGGTCGAGAGGGAGGACTAGCAAGCACATCATACGAGAAGCAGGTGGTGATGGTTCGGAAATCCGAAATGCGAAAATGCCAACCGAGAGGAAGTCGATGAAGGTCCAGAGGGAGGACGACCGTACACATAATACAACAAGCAAGCGGTGATGGTTCCAAAATCCGAAAAGCGAACACACCAACCGATAGGAAATCGGTGACGGTCCAAAGGGACGTCTACATTGTACATCATACGAGAAGCAGGCGGTGATGGTTCAGAAATCCGAAATGCGAACACGCCAACCTGGAGGCAGTCGATGACGGTCCAGAGGGAGGACAACCGAACACATCATCCGAGAAGCAGGCGGTGATGGTTTGAAAATGCGAAATGTGAACACACCCATTGAGAGGCAGTCGGTGACAGCCTTGAGGGAGGACAACAAAACACATCATCTGAGAAGTAGGCGGTGATGGTTCGAAAATCTGAAAAGTGAACATGCCAACCGAGAGGCTCTCGGTGACGGTCCTGATGGAGGACAACCAAACACATCAACCGAGAAGCAGGCGGTGATGGTTTGGAAAATTGAAATGTGAACACGCCAATCGACATGCTGTTGGTGACGGTCTAGAAGGAGGACAACCGAACACATCATCGGAGAAGCAGGCGGTGATGGTTCGGAAATCCGAAAAGTGAACACGACAACCGTGAGGCAGTCGAGGACAGTCTAGAGGGAGGACAACCTAACACATCATCTGGGAAGCAGGCGGTGATGGTTTGGAAATCCGAAATGTGAACAGGCCAATCGAGAAGCTGTCGATGATGGTCTAGAGAGAGGAAAACCTAATGCATCATCTACGAAGCAGGCAGTGATGGTTCGGTAATCCGAAAAGTGAACATGCCAACCGAGAGGCAGTCGGTGACGATTCAGAGGGAGGACAAACGAACACATCGTCATAGACGGAGGTGGAGATGGTTCGAATATCTGAAATGTGAACACCAACCGAGAGGTAGTTGGTGACGATCCAGAGGGTGGACAATCGAACACATCAACCGAGAAGCAGGCGGTGATGGTTCAGAAATTCAAAATGTGAACATGCCAAACCAGATGCAGTCGTTGACGGTCTAGAGGCAGGACTAACAAACACATCATCTGAGAAGTAGGCGGTGATGGTTCGGAAATCCGAAATACAAAAATGCAAACTAGGAGGCTGTCGTTGACTGTTCTGATGGGGGACAACCGAATACATCATCGGAGAAGCAGGCGGTGATGGTTCGGAAATCCAAAAAGTGAACACGCCAACCGTGAGGCTGTCGAGGACAATCTAGAGGGAGGACAACCGAACACATCAACTGGGAAGCAGGCGGTGATGGTTTGGAAATCCGAAATGTGAACAAGCCATTCGAGAAGCTGTCGATGATGGTCTAAAGGGTGGACAATCGAATGCATCATCTGCGAAGCAGGCAGTGATGGTTCGGTAATCCGAAAAGTGAACACGCCAACCGAGAGGCAGTCAGTGACGATTCAGAGGGAGGAAAAATGAACACAAAGTCTAAGATGGAGGTGGAGATGGTTCGGATATCTGAAATGTGAATACGAGAACCGAGAGGCAGTCGGTGACGGTTCAGAGGGAGGACAACCAAACACATCATATGAGAAGCAAGCGGTGATGGTTCGAAAATTCGAAAGGCAAACAAGCCAACCGAGAGGCAGTCAGTGATGGT
>JAMKQA010002225.1:0-23579 GCA_024699735.1 Posidonia australis | reverse complement strand
ACATTATAAAGTAATTTTTTTTACAAGATTCCAAAGGCACCACATCAAGATAAGCTCTCCAAGTCTCAGAATCATATCCACCAAATACCAATAACTACATAAAGTGCTTAAACATACGTCCTGACTTGATCCAAGTAAAATAATTAGCCAGCTCTAAACCGTCTCGACAGAAGTTTAATCCGTTGTGCATAGAACACTGAAAGAACACCAACATAATAATGATAATCAAAAGTAGCTTCTGCCACCATAAGGAAAACACCCAACCAATTCAAGCAGACAATGTACAAGCATAAGAAAAAAAACTTCCAACAACACAACATAAAGGGGGAAAAGGAACCGACTTTCTCATCGGAACAGCACCATTCAACACCTCATGGAACCCAAGCAAGTACCCAAAAAAACAATTTTGCCTTTACCCACGCCTATACATATCCAAAAGAGGAAAAGGCCAAACCAAATCAAAGCTCAAAACAGGGAATTGAAACTCATGCCTCACCTCCAATCCATATCCGGATATGATCGAGCCTACCAAGTAGCTCCATTTCTCACCTCCATCTTAACCGATGGGATAGGGGGGAAGAGATGAGCAGGTTGAGGAGGAGGAGGAGGGCGGCGAGAAGAACAGGAAGGAAGGAGGAATTTCTACGTTTGAGAGGAACGGCGCTGTCGAAATTACACCATGGTACCCACTTTTTCTATATTTGTTTTTTACCCCGTGCCTCCGCTTAATTGAGAGTGGCTGAACGAATAAGGACCCAATATTGATTAATTATCATAAAGGCTTCCTTTTTGTGGAAAGATCGTGGGTTTAAATCGCAAGTTGCCAACTCTCGTCAGAGGGAGAGAGAGAGAGAGTGTGGTGTTTTTGTTTGTGTTGGTGTTTGGAGGTACATGGGTATCGATGATCCAACTAATTTGATATATGTGGGTTGAGTTGGATCAAATTTTTTGCATTATGGGTTGAATTTGGATAAAAAAAATTTAAATCCAAACTTTTTAGATTATATATGAATTCTAGAGACAGATTATCCAATCTACCTTAATTTGGTTGAATTTGAATTCTTTTCATGTAAAATTTTCTTACTTGTTTGTCATTTACTTCTACCTTATTTTTTAAATTTTGTCTCTTCTTTTTCTCTTTATTGTATTTTACTATGAATTATTTGTAAACTTCAGAATAATAATTTATATTATTTAAGAAATGTCAATAATTTATATCTTTGTTTGCAACATAACTAGATTATTTATCATTTTATGTTTGTTACTAATATTGTATATTTTTATACAATGTGTTATAAAATGTAATCTTTAGTTCTTAATAAGTGCATATAAAACCTAAGAATTGATCGAACTCAACCTAACTCCAACTCAACCTGAATTTTATAAATTAGATTAGGTTGAGTTGAGTGTAGGTCTAAAATTATTTAATTTGAACATTTTGAATTGAGTTGTATCTACACTCCTAGGTGACGTGTGTAATATGGAATGTATGTTTGTGAGATGGAGAGTTGGTGTGTACATGGGTCGAGTTAGGTTTAAGGTCTATCCTAATCTTAACTCGTTATTTCCCAATGTGTAGGGGGTCGAGTTAATTCCTGTTTCATGAATTTCTAATTACTACCTTACCCATCACCCATTAAGGTAAATGATAGTGGGCCAAATGGATAAGTTTTTTTAGTTATCAAATCTAAATATTATATCATTTCATTAGCTTAACTTGGATTAACAATTGCGCATGACTTTTAACAAAATTAGGTAAAGATATTTGAAGTAACACAAGCACATAAAACTATTTTCTAATCTAAATTTGTTGTTAACAGCAATCACTAAATACTACATTATCAAAGCATCAAACTATAAACATCTCTTTGTCTGTATTATCAAATTACTTGTATACCATCTCTAAATACTTTATGCCACATCAATAATAAAAACAAGCAAAACATAACATTAGTACATTACCAAGCAAGATAGGTTTTATTTTGTCTTTTCAAAAGTCAAAATTAAAATTTTATATTTTAATCATAAGAAAGAAAGTGATGTCTACTTAAAGAAATTGAAGGAGAGTCTCCAAAGATGTTGTTTTGTTGGAAATAATAGAAAAAATACTTGATAATATGGCATATGAGTCAAATATGTGTTGGAAATAATATATTTAAGAACCATTGTTCAAATGCATGTATTAACCCAAAACAACAATTGTGTATGCAAATAGTTGGCAGTTTGCACATTATTCAAATGATAAATAATAGGAAATAATTCAAATAATTTAGAATATTCTCATAAATAATTTTAATTAATATTCATTATTCAACGCATGCATCAACCTAAAAAGTCTCAATCCTATTTTAACTCGAGTTAACAAGTTAACAGATGATCCATAATATGGTATCTGTATCTTGACTTACTAAGTAAATAGGATAGCAGATGACGAATTAACGAGTCAATTGTCAGATAACATCTCTATCTTAATCTATTTTTAATGGATCAGATTAAATTAATGAATGATGCCTGATCCATTTACAATTCTAACGAGAGTTGCCAACTTGAAGTAGGAGTTGATACAAACGACAACAAACTTTCCGACCACAAGAAGAAATAAATGCAAGGAATCATGGTCTCAAATGGGAGAATCATGGCATCAGCGACTACAAGGGACCTACCAACCAAAAGGTTATTGGATTTTGTATTTAGTTTTTTGCCCAAAAGGCGATGTTAACTCGAATATGAGAATATATAAGAATTTGTGATATTCTTGAAGGATGTTGTTGTTCCAGTGATCTCCATATGCCACGATATTTAATAAAAAAACACAAAAAAAGGAAAAGGGGAAAAAAAAAAGGCGAATAAAAGAAAAACCAAACACATGATCCATCCCGCTCCATCTCCGTCATCCAGTACCCACCTCCCCTCCTCACGTGCATCCCACGACACAATTCCATCTCCACCCCACAACACCACGCCACATACCACTCCACCTCCTCCCCCAAGATCTAACTTCTCCAATCCCCACCACCTCCTCCTCCTCCTCCTTCGAGGAGAAGAATAACGTGAAGAAGAAGGAGAAGAAGAAGAAGAGCAAGGAAGAAGAGAAGAAGGAGGAGGAGAGATGAACGAGGACCAAATGGAACCGTCGACCTCTACCCCCGCCGCCGCGGCGGCCGTCCCGCCACCACCAGCCTCCCCCACCTCCGCCACCACCTCTTCCTCCACATCTCCCCCACTCCTCCTCCGCCCCCGCCGGGAGCCTTTCGAGCATGGGCTCCTCCCGATCCCCAAGCTCATCTTCGCCGACGGAACCCTAACCCTAGCCTCCGTCAAGCATAAGCTCCTCTCCCATGCCTCCCGCGTCGACGCACCCGTACTTGCTGACGTGCTCCAGATCCCGATCGACCAGGCCGCTCTCGTGATCGACACCCTCGCGTCGGTTATGGTGGGGGTTGGCGGGACGATGGAGGGGACGGCACATGTCTATGATCTTGTGCTGTTTCTTTATATCCAGAGCTACAAGAGGCTGTTGCCGAGGACGCACAAGGATTCCGTTGCAGTGACTGATGTGTGGCCGTCGACTTCGGCCTTCGACGGGTACTTGTCGGCGCTCTCGCCCCTGCAGGTTTGGCGCCTTCTTGTTTTTTTGATTGGTCGAAGAATTTGGATTGCATTGTGCTTGGATTGTGAAAATTCTGTAGTTGTTGCGATACACATGCACGCTATAAGATTGAAATCTCAACGTATATACCTTGTAAAGAGTTTCTGATTGTAGTCTTTAGACTAGAGTGTTTATGATTTCTGAAACGGTATCGTTTTATGATCAAACCCTCATCCTCCTCTTCCTTGCACAGTCGAGCACGTGCTTGAGTGGGGAAATGACTTGTTTAAATTAGTGTAGGCATCATTGAGTGGGTTTGAATTAATTTCCTTTCTATACTGCCCCATTCTACATAAATGCTTAGACAAGTGCGTAAGTCATAAGCAAGATGGTCTTGAGATCTATCTGCCCAATTGACTGCATATTTCTTTTCAAAAGGATGCAAAGTCTGACAATCTTTTTATTTTCTGATTGCACATTCGAGTTTTGTTCTTCGATTTTTTGAAAATTGTTTCTGCCATCACACAGCTTGTCCGCAGCAACAGTCGCCGTTCCATGCCATCACAAGCTGATGAAGAAGCTCATCAGTTGTCATACTTACAGAAGCATATGGCTAACATGCTTAGCCTTTTGGCAGAACCTGTGGAGGGCGAGGGCAACGATTCTCTGGTTGGTGACTATCCACTGTTTTTTTAGTGTTCATGTTTGCTTTCATTTCTGACACATCTACTATTGGAATAGCAGCCATTTGTCTGCATCATGGTAGTATATGATTTTCCTGTCATAGATACTGTGTTTGCAATTGATTTCCATGTAATTTACTGTTAGCGTACTAAAACCAGCTTATCCATAAAAAACTTCCAATGAAAGGTTCTTGCTATGTCTATCACATCTTCAATTTTGAAATTGGGGCAGATAAGAATCAGAAGAAGTTGTATTTCCTGAACCATGCCTAGGCACCCAACATCATGGTAGACATAGGGGCTTTGACACCTAGGTGCTGCCTTGGCAACTGTGTCCCCATAGCTTGGGAAGCAACGGGGTTTACACCTTTTCTTTCAGAGACTCAAGGATATCGCTGAATGGAAATCTTCCAGTCAAAAGAAGCTATCTTGTTGTTTCTTCCATTAATTTATGTATACATGTTAAATCTGAATTATGCCACTATTTACAATTCAGAGGCTTACTCATTAATTTATATATGTTACAACTGCATTGTGCCATCAATAAACAATTCAGAGGCTTACTTTGCAAAAGCAGTCTTTTACCTTTACCATTTTCATTTTAAATTTCTAGCTTGTAAGTGCTAGAATTTTTCTTTGATGTTTGAGTTTATTTTTATAATTTTTGTAGGTTTTGTCACTAGAACGATTTGAGCACCTTGGGCTTCTCATTCAATTTGGTGAAAAGGGTTATGAAGGAATTCAGTTGAGCCAGGCAGCACCGTTCTTTGCAAATTCAGATCCAGATATGCCTGCTGCTCCCGTTTCAGCTTCACAAGTTCATGAATGGATTCTACAAAACATATCTGCTTCTCTAGAGCATACTGCTGAGAAGTTGTCGGCAAAGGAAAATGGCCCACAGGCCCCTTTGGATGTGGATGTAACCATGGCTGATGCATGTGCCAATCACACGAAAGGTCAAAGTGGCTCATTGCCATTTGCAAGTAATGCTGCATATTCTAGAAATCTGACTTTTGTTGAGGGTGTATCAAAAGCATCTGTTGTCAAACAGGGTTGTGATATCAAAGGAGGTTCTGTAAAGGTGAGGAAACACCACAATGTGTCATTGATAGTGTATGCATGGATGCTTGCATGAGAGATGATAGACTTGACTTCTTTGATCCAGTAGCTACTGCTATAATCTTAAATAAGTTTGGTTCTAGATGTGAAGGCAGGACTTAATGGTGGATTATGAATGTCATGTGTTGCTTTCCCTTTTTATTTTATTTTTTATATCATAAACTTGAAAGTGCATCATATATCATGTCATCACCTCTGATGAGAAAAAAAGCATTGTGATATGTCATTGGTTGTGAACTTTCCAAGTTCAGTTCAATGATTGATATTAATAATAGCTAGATTTTGGAATATCCAGCATTTCAAGCTTATTTTTTCATCTCATATCTTATGCTGTGATATTGTGAGTTTTTGTAGGTTTTGAATTGCCACGACTCAGTTATTTACATTCTAGCACCTTTGAGATATGCAACTATCTATGGATGTTCTGATGCAACTATTGTCCTTGGTGCCATCGGTAAGGTATGTGGGTAAACTACCTCTTTATATAAATTGTCATTGTAAATGGTGCTGCTATGGTAAAATGTATGCCACTCTACTATTAATATCAGTAATTAGAATATAGGCTGCTGTCATGGCACTTTGCTAGTATTTATATGGGAAAGCAATCCATACCTATCAAGTACCATTGGTAATGACTTTGGAGGTATCATTGAGTATTATTTGTATAAATGAATTAAAAGCTTTTGGTAGTATTAATATGAAAAATAGAAAAAGCAATCCTTATGGATCTCGTACTATTGCTTTGGAGGTTTCGTTGGAAGGAATTAAAAGGTTTTAATGATCTTTCAAACTTCGTGATGTGCATCAGCATGAGGAAGTGCTTATCATGTGATTATCTAATTTAAACATCATCTTATCCTTTAATGGCAGGACTACCTTTTTTCATACAGATGAATGGTATTGTTGAGATTAGAGAGAATCAATAAATGAATGTCTATTGAGAAGAGTTGTTCCATATATATAAGTCATACTAAGTAAATGGATATCTATTACACTTCCCTTAAAATTGGAGCATATGTATCTAACATCCCTAATTTGTTACAAAAAGATTCAAAAACACCATTACATTGTCCTTTTGTGAAGATGTCTGCCAGTTGCTTGGATGACAGAGTGTACAGAGTAGAAATGATTCCTCCTCAATGTGCTTTGTCCGTTCATGGAATGTTGAATTATGGACAATGAAAATAGTTGCTTGGTTGTCAAATCGCATAGACATTGGAACCTTTATTGTGAAATGAAGTTCTACTAACAATGATTTTAGCTACACCATCTCACAAGTAATTTGAGCTATAGTATGGTATTTTGCTTCTGCATTAGATCTGGAGACTACATTCTATTTTTAGTATTATTTAGTGTTATAGGTTAAATAGGTAAATGGATATCTGAGTACTTAGTATGGCCTATGTATATGTAACTACTCCTTCCAATAGACATTTGTTGATTTATTCTCTCTAATTTCAACATGGTATCAGAGCATAAATATTTAGGAGTATTCATTTGTAATATGATGGTGCGAGCAACATCAAAAATATTTTTGTTTCTTTTTGCAACATCATTTTGTTGAGATGTGTGAGGATATGTAATTTGATGTGAAATTCCTAAGGAGGTATAATAAGTTTGAATTTTTTTTATACAAATTTCAAAGCATTGTCAATATGAAAAATTTAGGAGAAGTAGAAAATTGATTGATTATTTCAACAAAGAATTTTTTGATAACATCAAGGACACACATTCTGTCTTCAAGAAGATACACCCATGAAACATGAGAATAATCATCGATAAAAATAATACAATAATGATAATAAGACACAGTTGATATCACAATGAACTAACTCAAATAAGCCTTGACTAGTATAGATAAAAGGATACTTGTAGGTAGCATGATGATACTTTTACCCAATTGACATGACTTACAATAAAAAGACTTTACTAAAACCTAAGGAAGAGTCTACTGAAGTTTACGATGAGAGGGGTGATCCAAACGATAGTACCATAGAATGGAAGGCTCTAGAGTGGATTCAAAAGACATTAACCATTGTTGTACCTCATCATGAACCAAGATAAACACCATAACCATGCTCACGGTCCAAACTAATTTTCCTCCTTGTCTACAAATCTGGAAAGGTATAATAAAAAGGGAAAAAGGTTACATAATAATATAAGGCTTTAGTGATGGCATTGATGGAGAGTAAATTAACAGGAAATTTAAGAACATAGAGAACTTTGTCGGGAGTAAGTTGGGAAGAGACTTAAACTACCCTTTCCCTAGAAGAGACATTACACTAGTGACTATCAGCAATAGAAATTGAACAAATATCAAATCACTAATACGTGATATGTAGGTGGAGGTACTTGAGTTTATAATCCAATAACTATCTTTAGAGGCTAAGAAGACACTTGTACCAAAAGTTGTAGCATGAGAGGTAGTGGTAGAGGACTGGTGTGCTTGTAATTGAAGAAATTTGTCGTACTTTGCCTGAGAAATAGTCACAACATCAGATGAAGATTGATTAGAATGAGAGTTCTTTGTGGTAGCACGTTGAGCCTAGTTAGGTCAGTCGAACTTGTCTCAGCACTTGTCAGAAGTGTTATTGGACTTACCATAGTGATTACACTTGCGAGTGCCACATCCTTCCTCTGAAGAGCGGCCTCAGCCATGACCATGGCCTCTAGAGGAAATTACCATGGTAGATTGATTTGGAAGAGGGGTGGGCACATTAGTAGAAACACGTAATGTTGGGGTAAATGTGGAGGATAGGGATAGGGTTGTATGAGCATCAAGGACTTGACCACGAATTTAGGAGGCAACATCCGACCGAAGCCCTAAGAGAAACTAGATAATAGCCAAATTATTGTGAATGAGTATCTAATTCATCTCAAAGAGAGCAAAACGAGGTATAAAACTCCTGAACAGAATGATCTCCTTGTTGGATAAAGAAAAACTTTTCATATATCTTGAAGGCACAGGAGTTTTTTTTTTCATGACTGTACATTTTCTTTAACATATTCCATTTCTTTTTAGCTGGAATCAAAGGCATTACATTTAAGGTGATATTAGGTTCCATGTTGTTAACAATTCATGATATAAGGTCACAATCAGAGGCAAATCAATCATCATATGTGGGATCATTTGTAGTTAAAGGAGTATCGATTATGTGCTTCACTTTTCGATGGACATCAAGGAACACGGTAAAGGATTTGAACCATAATAGATAGTTGCTACCATTGAGTTTGATAACAGTACTGTTAAAATTTCGTAGCCATGCATCACCAGTGGCGTTGGAGGCAGAAGAAGAGGTCATGGTATATACCAGCATGACAAACAATAACTACAAACACATGAACAAAGTTGGATCTTAGTTATCAAGTCAAAAACATGTAGATTGGTCTCGAGTCACATACAAACTAAGCACATACAGGACATACAAATGCCCCACAATAGCATTACAATCCTTTACACCCTTTTTACATAGGGTAGACCGACGACATTGGCTGTGGTGTCGTCGGATGGAAGGACCGATGGGAGAAGAAGAGCGTGCAAGAGAGGAGGTGGTGGGAGGGGAGAAGTCGACAATAGGAGAGGAGTCGGTGGGAGGGGAGGAAGAGTTGGCGGGATGGAAGGGCGGGTAACGCAGGAAAGGGTGGGGGTTTGGGTGGGGTGGTGGCTAGGGTTAGGATTTTCTCAACCTTGAACTTATGCTCTTGATACCATGTTTAGATTAGAGAGAATCTATGAATGATTGTTTATTGAGAGCAGTAGTTACATATATATATAGGTCATACTAAGTAAACAGATATCCATTTACCCATATAACCTATAATACTAAACAATACTAGATCTAATAGGTGCCAATTTGAGATATCTAGAAAGCGTAATTCATTTGTAATGCAGAATGAAGTGAGTACCTGTATGTTACCTTAAAATATTTTTTTTGAAATATGATTTTATTATGCACTTTGTTTCTATGAATTCTTTGTTTAATGAATCATGTATATTTTCTTACGAGTATAAAATATTAACGAGTTCTTATCTCAATTTTACAGGCTGTGCGAATAGAACATTGTGAAAGGGTACACATCATTGTGGCTGCAAAACGCATTTGCATTGCCAATTGTCGTGAATGTATTTTTTACCTTGGTGTCAATCAGCGACCGCTTATTCTTGGAGATAACCATAAACTGCAGGTGAGATTCATGTTGTAAAAATTTTGCAACCAATCTTGTAGGAGACTTTGGATTATTATCGGGAATCCTTGGTTTATCTATTGGATGACAGGCAATTTCAAATTTCTATTGTATATTTATGTTTTTGAAGCCCTGAATACCTGATCGATCAGACCCATGATTGTTCTCCTGTAAACCAATTATTTTGGTGGAAATTGTCTTTTACCAAAAAAATAAAACTGATAGAGGAAAAATGCGTTTCAAAGAGAAAAATGCTTGTTGTATTTTATACAGTATTTCCTAAATCCTGATTATCTTGGATCAGATATTCACCAACTTGACTCTGCATATGCAGATGCTGTGGCTTAGTCTTTAGTACTGCATACTTAGTTTGTAATTTTTGTTAGGAAAAGGTGAGATGACACATATAGTGTCAAGGGATCATCCAAAAGAGCATTGCAAGCTAAGGAGAACAAATAAAAGGTAAAAAACAAAAAACAATAAAAGTAAAAACTAACTGAACATATTACAAAGAGAATCACCCAAATTCTGGGCTTTGTTGGGTTTGGGTTAATGCCTTAAGGATTTATCTCAAAATTGGACTAAATTTGAAGAAGCTTAGTCGAGAGATTTATCATTTATGCTTGTTTTGATGATCAATGGAGGTTGTGGTAGATTTTGGTTAGCTTGGCTTGTTAACAGAACCCACGTAGACATGTGCTTTGTGACTTAGAATGAATCCACTTGTTTAGGATCCTATATTATTTCTTGATCTGTATTGTGGTTAGTGAAAGAAACCTTAGCGACTGAAAACAAGTACTTCTCCTCTAACCTAAAAATTTCCCTGCTATCCTTTTCCAACTGTCTAATTTTGTCATTGTGACTTCTTTAGCTGTCATTTCCAAATTGTCTGACAGATTATTTCTGATCTTCTGTAATGAGTAGAACTGTGTCAAGAACCTCCTATAGTTTCAATGTTTTATTCCTGTATTATATCTAACGTCATCTTCAATTTCCAACCACCATACACCTGTAGTTTTGTCACCTCTTCCAATTCAGTCATCCTCGGCAATCTTCTATTGTAGATCTTACTAAATATTATGTCAACTTTGTTTTTCTTTGAACTGTCTTACCTATGAATACTCACTATGACCAAGATGCTACTTGTGCTCTCTACTGCCTGATTTAAGTTAGCAGCAAACCAAGCTCAAGTTTTCTAAGCCCAACTTGAGCCGAGCTCAGACCAAGACCATATTCGCTAAAGTTCTGTAGAGTTACATCTTTACCAGGTATGCACTTGGAGAATAGTTGAGTTCTGGTCACTTCTATCTGGTGTCATATTTAACACTTCAAAAATCAGGAGGCATGTTGGTCCAATCATCAACCATTGTTGATCATACGTATTTTTACGGTTATCCCCACCATTCCACTTATTAGTGTGGTAGGAACAAGGGTGTTTCATTACCAACAAACTTCCTTTTCTTTTGATAATATGTCAACTTGCATCCTTAAAAAGTAGGGGATGTGTTTAATATACCTTGGTGATTATTTTTTCTTTACACTGTCGCTGACTTTCTCTGAAATGCTGTAGGAGAGGTCTAAATGATAAATAATTAACATTAAAGTAACAAGAAGATATACACGTCTTTAGGAAAATGCCGCATTGCCACTCCCATCATCCTATGCATGTTCAGTGATTATTAAATTCTACCATTACCTCCTCTCAAATGGAAATAGGTTGTGATCAGGAAACTTTTGGAGCTTTTCCACTGAATTTGTTGGTCTGGTTTATCATATTGTAGACCATCTAGAACATTCTTGGGATTCTCTTGTACAGCTTTATCATTGCTTTTAGATTTGATGGTTGTTCCTTAATCTTTCCCATAAATAATGGATAAATGCCATGATGACAAGCTCAAAAATGAAAGCCATATTTGTTTTCTATGATTAAAATTTCAGACTTAATTATTTGATCTTTTTATTTTGAACAGGTGGCACCATATAACACGTTCTATGCACGGTTGATTGAGCATATGAATCAAGTTCATCTAGATGCAACTACCAACAGATGGAACGAACCTCTTGTGCTTGGGATGGTTGATCCTCATGATTCATTATCTCATCCTGCTGGTGTCTCTGATGTCCAAGCAGAATCGGCTACTTGTCTTGAACCTGACATGTTTGCAAACTTCTTGGTATGTGCTTCTGAAACCTGTATGATGTAGTAAATTATGAAGAAGGAAAAATGTTGCTGGCTTTCTCGATTGCACATTTGTTATGGTGACAATAAGCTGTCCTTTTTCTGTTTTGAGTTCAGATTCCTAATTGGTTTGGAGATGAACCCAGCCAGCCTACGAAAGGGAACCCATTTCCATTGCCTGAAAATTACTTGACTTCCCTGAGGAAACATGTTAGTTTGTTTGCATTCTGGTACTGGTGTCAAAATGTTACTCAATATTATGTTTTATCATGAATTCTGTTAGTGTTCTCTTTACTTTAGTCTCATCTGAAAATTCCCTGGTAAGCTGATCATATGTAGATAAGCATGGGCAGTATACTATTAACTGAATTTTCTATTGTATTTCTTTATTTGAAATAAATAATCGAATGGTGGTAATTCCAGCATTTGGTTGTGAATGAGATCCAACAAGCAATTAGAGATGCTCAACTTGAGGAGAACAAGAAAAGAGAGTTGGCAAGTGTCATTCACGTACATTTTAAGGAGTGGTTGTATGGTAATTCTTCTGAATTTTTTGTTTCTTATTTCTCTCCAGTTTTCAAGTATTACTTTGACATTCATATTCTAATTTTCGAGTTTACTATATAATATCATTCTTCTCATTGTCATTTGTCTAGAATATTTCAATTGATTTTCGTATTCTAAATGGCAGCTTCGGGGAATATCCGTCAGCTCTACTGTCTCCAAGAAAATTAAGATGCCAGAGTAGATGCATTGGAACCGACAAGTCTTGTCGTCATAGTGTAAATTGTTTCATATTGTGCGTCAGCCCTTGCACGTTCCGGTCATTCTTGCAGTTGCCTGTATTGTGTTAAAAGGCATATTTGGTTATAAATTTCTTGCTGCAATTTGACTGTGTTGGAAAATTATGAGGGATGCTTAGTTTGGCCTCTTTTTTTTTCCGCTGTTAAATTGGAGTGAGGATTCTGATTTCTGCGTCCATAATCTTTGATTCAAATGTTCTGTATGGACTTGTATTGCTTCCCAACATCAAAACAAGAAACACCACTCAATTGTGGTCTTGAAAACTGTAGAATCGTCTGTTGCGCTCCAATGGCTTTGGGGGTAATTTGTAAACCGATTTTCTGTTGCAATTATGCGTTGGTGGATTTGTTAAACATAGCGTTTTCTATGACTTCTAGAAGAAGACCTCTCCGAATTTGAAGGTTTGGTGCGTGTTAAGACTTAATAGGTTGAAATGACAAGGCAACGTCATATCAAAAGAAAGAAAAAAACAATTTGACGCAACGCGTTATTATTAGGCACCATTTAAAAAAAAATTTAAAGAGTCTAAACGTACCATGTTATTATATTTTATTCACCAAAATGCCTTATGGTCCATTATACACCCTAATTTAACACTTTTTTGGTTCTAATTTCACACTTATTCAAGTACTATTTTATTGTTGAAATGATTAATTTTAACGATTGAAATTTAATGATTTTTTGAACCTCTAGACACATGGAAGAAGATATGATTAATCAAATAGGATGCAGCTACGCTTGCATGAAAATCCTTGTCGCATGATAATTGATAAATCAATAATTCTAAGGTTCAAAATGTAAAATCTTTTTGGTGCTAAGTATAAACTCAAATGGTTTCCCTAGCAATTGATAAATTGATAGTTTTTCAATATCAAGGTTATCAAGGTGCCCACACCTAGTCGTTATAAATAAATTAAATAAAAAATAAAAATTCAGAATTTTCCCAACATATTATATTATTATATGCAAATTATACAATGATATTTCCATTTTAAACACAATTGAACACTAATACATTAAAATATACAAAAAAAAACAAGATTTAAATGAACATTCCATAGGAATATGGAAAAAAATAACATATGGTAGGACATTGAAACGCCCATCTTGCTTAAAATGTTTAGGTTGGCGCCTTGATAAGTATGGCCATTATATCTCTCGTGCTTCTTATTTTACATTGAATATTTGAGATATGTCACCCTTGATGCAAATAAATATAGAAGATTATTCCAAAATCAAACGAGGGAAAAAGAATCAGAACAGGAGTAACCGAATCTGACTGTTGCAAGTTTATAATGATATAAATGGTATAACATGAACATCTGAAATTGGATATAGCATGAGAAGCATAACCTTCACAAGCGACACAAATACACGATGCACCTCCCTGGTCTAGACACCGCACCTAAAACTTTTTAACATTTACCTGAGCACCCTGTTTCATGCTCGATTCTAGCATGGCTTCTAAAACTGCAACATCTCGAGCACCCTCAACAAATGAGCTACGGGGTTCAGCTTCATGGCTAGCTCCCTTGACAAAAGAAATCAGAAAATTAAACCCCATAGAATCTGCATTAGTCAAATAATATCTAATGGAAACATGAAATGTAGAAAAAGCAAAAGACACTTTTTATCTAACCAAAATTGCTCCAGTAAGAGATGGTCCATTATTTTATCAAGAATAAACTTTCTCACTTGTTAATAATCCCAAATTTAATTTCATAGGTTTTGATGAAGTTTTTTATTTTATAAGTAGGAAGACTCCTGGAAATTGCTTGCTTATAAAAAACTCTGCTTCTATTTCCTTAAGTAAAATCATCTGAAACAAAAGTAGGAATTCTGGGTAGACACATGTCAACAATTTGACTAGTGGTTTGAGATAGCTGAGAACATCTGTTAACATTTAACAAAACAACTCCGCTAAAAAAAAAACATTTTAAAAAACAAAATAGCATGTCAGTCGCTTGGCAATCATTTATTGGAGGTTTTGCGTATATCACTGTATATATGAAAATTATAGAAAACATGAAGATTTTTATGTCATACCTTTAAACTAGCCTTTGATATGTCATTGAAGAATGCTTTTAATTCTTCTGTCACACCAGAAAATGGAAAAAATGTGGTCTGGCAATTACCATCAGCAGTCCAAAATAAAACCTGAAAGTATCATAAGATGTTATTTAAAAGGTTTGCCTAACTACAAACAGAGCTACAGTAGGAGCTGATTGCCAATCAATTTATCCATGCATGTGTTTAAAGAAGAAATAAATCTAAAATTGAAAATGCAGGTTAACGTTCGGTTGACAAACAGATCAATTAAATGTGAAGAACATGAGCATTTGTGTTTTCATACCGAGTAACCATGCCGTCCGTCTTTGTTTGCCCGCTCCACTTGTAGTGTCCCCTTAGATCCAACTACTCGCCAACAAATCTTAGGACAATAACACGAGACATCATCTGATAATGAACCTTAGCATTTAACTGTTAGGTATAAGATAAATGATCTAGTTGTGCCAGGAAGTTTTAGTAAGTGCAAAATATGAAAAAAGAACATGAAATTAGTATTCTACACTTCAACAACCTTTTGGACCAGAACATTTCATAAACACGCCTGTATTAAACTATTAATTGAGGGAAGTAATTGGTGTCAGGGTACTGTTTATTGTACCTCATATCTTGTACAGATGGAACCAATTTGTTGAATTGGGATTTGATAAAAGGTTTTTCTGTATGTACCTTTGGTGATCTTGAAGAGACCGTCATCACAAAAACTCCAGCACAGCCATTCTCCAGTTGACTAAAAAGGCAATGAGGCTTCATTAGTCACTAATACTCACTTATAATGTTGACGTGTGCTTGGAACTTTTGACAAACTCATTTCTGTAGAAAGACTCACAAAAGTGCACATATGTTGTCAGGAGGAGGCAATTCTGCATCCACATGACGGGAGACAGCAGATACTGTTACAATTTCACAGCCAACTACCTGTTCACATGTCACAGAAAAATGCAGTGATCACAAATCTTGATTTATGAGAAAATTCAAGTGTCTAGGAATCACCAAAGTCAAGGAGATGTTTAACTTGTTTTTAGTTTTTACTTGTTTAGGGAAAATTTGGTTTGTGAGATTGGAGTGGATTTTGGTGAAAATACTAGGAAATTCCTGCAAGCCTCAATATTTGGTTTATGGATTTTTAATATTAAAATCAAGTTATTTATAAATTACTGACATGGCATCTGATTTGGAATCCAATAACATTATGGCCACTGATAGAAATCAGCAAGTGAGGTTTCCACTTTAAATGTAAAGGACATTATGTTGAAAGTTCACAATTTCATGCAGCTGTGTTAAAACTTCTACAAATTACAGTGACATTACACAAATCATGAATTGATGATGATGAAAATTACAAATGTATCAAAGGTCAACTACTCAGAGGTGAGAGTTTGTTGTTAAAAGAGGCTTACCATTCTCAATCCTGCAACGAAGTGTACTCCCATATCTAGTATAAAACCTCCCTGCAAAAATAATAAAATTCTTTTACGAATATAAGCTTTATGTTGCGATGGAAAATGAAAAGCATAAAAGCGTATATGATGCCTACATAGCTGTATGAAATAGATTTATGTATTAAAGTATAACAAATTGTTTTTTTTATTTAGAATGCAGCCTTCAGTATGGCATCTTATTTTAAGTAAATTATTGCAATGAGAATAACCTGTATAAATCCAATAGGTGGCATATCAGTCACTCTTGAGTAGTCTGTTGATGATCCTTTAAGACAACTTAAAAGTGCCATTATACCACCTGTATTCCCATTGGCCACTGCTGAAAACAAAACAAACTACATCTTGGAGGCAAGGGATCTAGAAATCTAGGTCAATTTCCAAAGCAAAGGGCACATCTAAGAGTATGATTCATGAAGCAATTTAAGACCCAAGGATAAATGTAAGAAAAGACATCACTGAAACAACTCCAATACTTGTTTGAAAATATAGTTCATGTTGTCTCCTTCTAAAGTATTTTTCTTTAAATTCATGTAATGTGTTACATGCATATGAGTATGTGATTGCATCAGAATTCAGAACTAATGAAAAATGTCGCATTATTAATTTTCATGATCTTGGATACTTGCAAGAAGTTAATTGGTCGTAAATATGGCTTTTGATGGTTACATTTTTCGATTTAGGTGTTTACCACTCAAATTTTGATCTCCATATTTGTCAATCACATCCTTGCAACCATCACATCTCATGACTTTTCCTATATCGAACTTCCAGGACAAGGAATCAATATGTGATTTTTATCTTATCTGAAAAAGAATTCTACCATAACACCCTATGATGAACAGAGAACCATCTCTAATTTGTGAGTTGATTATTCTTACAATATTAAGTTGTAGTTAAAGACACATTCATACTTGTACATACATGCCAACAAATTAACCTTCACTAGTTGCTGTACAACAATGCTAAGAAATTTGGTGTGTTTGCACATTCTTACTTGCTAAATCATACTGGCTACAAATCTTATTTGAGACGGTGTTATGATCAATTCATGGGGCAGTTCCTACATCTAGTTCCTTGTTTTATAATGTCACGATAGCACTTCAAAGAGTCACCATAATCTTGTCCACATTTTGTCAGACATGCAACTAAAGAAACTGAAATGAAACTATTCATGTGACTAAGATTACATTATTGGATGCTCACCATGAAATTTCGACGCCAAGAACTCGAAAAGTAAGGATTTGAACTGTTCATTGATCCTTCAACAAGGACTTGGACATTCATCATATCCCCAATATCGTTGATAATTTTCTTTGACTGTAAAGCTCAAGTCAGTGACCTACTTAACCATTCAAAATCACAAAAAAGCATCAAGCAGTACCTCTACAAATGCAGGTTCAAAACGATAATTCTCTGCAACAGCCCAGATTGGCTGGCCATGAACATGGCTGTGGAAGGAGCTGTAGCAAGATAGTGCAGCTTGAGCCTCACTTGTGGCTGAAAAATGTTGCAATATTAAAATTTGCAGCAGGCGTACATGTAGAGTAAAGAGGTGGTATTCTATCACAATTTCATAAGATATGCAGATGACATTAGCTTTCCCTAAAAATATAATTGTCAAAAACACTAAAAATAGTTATTCAAATTCATTAGGTATAGATTCAAACTTACATCCAGAAGCGGGTTTCTCTTATAAATTCCACAACAAGCAGGGGGCAACATACAAAAGGTAACAAACATTATAAGCAGTTATCCGAGATTTCGTAAGGAAAAACTTATAAGTGATACAGAAATACTATTACAAGAAAGGTTATTAGACTTTGATGTTCAGAATTATAATAAGAATATCTGTATAGAAGTGAACCTCTCAATTTCAGAACCACATCTGCAATTTTTGGAAATTGTGTATACAGCAAAATCTATTTAGGGTGAACAAACAGGTTCAATGGTCGGCACAGTTTTAGATTGACTTCCAATTACCTTGAATAACATGCTTTCCAGCTTTGAGCATCCTTAACGAGAAATCAACCTACAAAGTTAGTTACCAGTGTTAGAAAGGAGATCAAGGAAATCTTTTAACCAAGTAAAAGGAAAATAGTGATTTAACTTTTAAGAATCTAGAAATAAATGGATAAAAATAAATACATGAAACACGCTGATACAAATTTATAAACCTTGATCCTACATATAGAGATGAAACTTCATGTCAGGAAATTGATTTCCAAATGGTTTAAGTTATAGTTGTAAGTGTAACATAGACAGTAAGAGGGCTTAATAATGTAGAATATTGTAAAGGACTAGCTGTTTACTGAAACTACTAAATGAAATTGACCACATTAATTTTTTCAGTAACCTTATAACATATTTTACTGAGAAAATGCTTGGAAAAAAAGTATGGGTTTCATATTGGCCTCATTTAAATTTTTTTCCCAATCTTTAATATACAACATATTTTAAGTTAATCATGAACAATGATCACTACAATATTTTCACATCCCTCTAGGTCTAGTGCTACTCCATACGTTGTTTACTTCAAAATTTTGTCAAAACAAACACGAAGAAAAGAGGCAAATAACTAAATGATGCAATGGAGAAACTGGACCATATTACCATATGGACCCAGCCAGTCACAACTAAAACTTTTGATTATGCAGAATAAATGGTTGATGAATTAAAGAGAAAGTGGAAAAACAACACATGAAAGAAAAACTATCATTGGCTTTAAAGTTAATTAGCACCCTAGATGGCAAACGAGAGGATCACTGCTCTTAAACCAGCACTTTTTATAACCATGATGTACCACATTCAGAAGGCAAAGAAAAGGTAATAAAAAAAACATAAACATGGTTGTAAAGAACCAGAATTCTGGTTATCCTTGTAAACAAAAGTAAGACAAGCCATCTTAGAGCTTATATTACTTCCTGTTAAAAAGAAGGATAGATATCCAGGTTTTTATAGGGTTGGTTGCATCAACAAAGATGTTTGTTTGAATCAGGTTAAACGGGTGAAAGAGAAAAAAACTGATACGGCTATAACAAGTGAGAAATCTTTGAATTATGTTCAACTACGCAGAGAAACAGCCTTTCATGGCCCATGAGTTTTTTTTATAATAATAATGAAAAAAAGGACAGAAACCCCTGAAAGGATTCAATAACAGAAAAGAATCCAATCTCTGATTTCATAGAGGGACGTGTATTTTTCAGTGACTGGTCTCCAATAAGAATCTTATTATGATAAAAAACAATAATTTTTGGGTAATGCAGGAAAAATTCAAACTAAAGGAACATGAAAACTCACAACACAACAAGGTGGCCATTTTCTGCACTGACATTTACAACTTGAAGAGTAAGTTGTTCAAACCTGTGCTTGTCCAGCAAGAACAACTGCAACTCCCTGAATTGAATCATCATGGGCAATGTCGTCAAGTCCAGCATCTCCCCACTTACATTCTATATCTGGGGAAAAATCACGTGCAAGTTCTACTGCAACTCTTGCCGATTCCTAAAGTATGTAAAGAACCATTAATCACACTTCTCGTAGTGCTTCAGATACAGCACATTTTCCCTAATCTTTGAACTTGTTATGAAGGCATGCGAATTCTTATCAGAATTGAGATTTCTACTCCAGCAAACAGATTTTTAAGATTAAAAGTACTAATAATTAAAAAGTCATGCTAATGTTTGGGACCAACCATTCTTGGAGATAACATAAATTTTTTTTCTTGGTAATGAGGATGCACAAAAACGACTGATTACAAAGTAAAACTCTGTTATTTTCTAATAGCAAGAGACCATGTATGTAGGCATACCTCACTCCGACTCCAAATCGCTTTGACGACCACATAACCAACCAGCTCTCTTAGTCTAGGAACATATTGCGTGCGGACAAAGATCCCAGCTCCGAGTATTGCAATCTTGGGAACTGCCTCATTCTTTGCATCCATCTGACTCTAAGCATTTCACATTGCAACACACGTTCAAATACACCACATTTATTTATTTATTTGTTCTGGATGAGTAAACATCAGCCACCAAACTTCAATTTTGTTGACTAGCTCGATGCAAGACAAGACTTATTTGAAATTAATTGAAAAAGTAAATCCAACCTCGAGCTCAGAAATCCGACCCAATTACGAAAAAAACATAGAACAACAAATCGACCCCGAAATTTCATGATCGAAAAAAAAAAAAAAAAAACCGCATAAAAAATCATGGAATGGATACTTGGATTATCTAGCCAGACGCAGGAATCCCTGATCTCCGATAGAAATTAAATCTGTTAGAATCCATATATGATAATAGATTCCACCATACCATGAGTTGGATCTGGATCGTGGTAGCTACTGATTTGCAATTGCAATGGCAGCAGATGAGGTCTCACTCTCGGTCCTCACTTCCCAATGGCATGGGGGGACCACTTGTGGACACCCCATTGCTAATGGGTGGATTAATCTTCTTTGGATTTGGATCTCAATTTAAATTCACACTAGTTTATTAATTGTCTTGGATCGAGTTAGCTAGCGCTTGTTTGGACTCTCACATCGCTCCCGCTGATTTCCAGGACGTCTAGAGTTAAGAGCTGAAACAAACAAACTAGCACGGAAGCACTTCCAACATCTAATTCCAACTATTCAAACTGTAACACAGACAAGGAAATGGAGAGGGAACCGACAAATCTTCGATCAGATATCTAATATTGTCTCTTGTTAAAAGCATGATTTACTAAATTACTTCCAGAAAATTACATTATTTGCCATTGAATTAACAGGAACACCAACCTTTTTTTTTCCCCTTCCCTGGATGAGCTCAAGGAATTCTGCACAGTACCAGCTCCATCTGCATCTTGTAAATACGATTGAGTCTTGTATCCCAGAGCTTGCAAACAAATGGAGCCTTTGTCTTCATCCTCTCGTAAATACTCTTGTTGAACTTACGATTGAGTCTTGTATTTTTCTTCTCATGTGAGTCCAATCTTGAGTTCGCATCCCCATTTTTTTATGAATTAAGATTTATCTAACTTCAAGCATATTAAATCGCTAGGAGAGTCCATGTTTTTTTCTTTTGATTTTTATTAGGAGAGTCTACGTTACTCATAACCATACCACAATTTTATAAGTACTGGAAACTTCCAATTTTAATCGTTAATTTAAACATATAGATGGTGAAATTTGTAGCCACAAGCAAACGATGACGATGTAACTTCATAATATATACCTTAGATAGCTCCCAATGTACCTTTCTCCCTAGTCGTTCTATTGGAGACTGTTTTCTGGTTGGTCAGGAAATCCTTCACTTTACGTACTCCTCTAAGGCGCCAGGTTTCATTTTAAAACTAGATTTTGAGAAGGCTTTTGATAAGGTAAACTGGGATTTTCTCTTACAAGCACTCCAGGGTTTAGGATTTGGGAAGAAGTGGATTTCATGGATTAAGATGTGTATTACTTTTGCCAAATTTTCTATTCTTTTGAATGGAGCATCTTATGACTTCTTTGGATCATCCAATGGGCTGAGGCAGGGGGATCCGCTATCCCCTCTACTCTTTATAGTAGTTACCCATATTCTGAATCGTATGCTACAGTTGGCCTCCAATAATAAGCTTATTGAAGGAATTCAGTTCCCTCATGGGGGCTCACAAGTGCTTAACATCCAATATGCGGATGACACTATTCTCTTTCTAGCTAAGGATGTGGAAAATATTGTGAACATTAAACCCATCCTTTGTTGCTTTCAATCCTGCTCTGGCCTTAAAATCAACTTCTCTAAATCTTCTATTACTGACATTAAGGTTGGACAGGAAGCAATAGATACTGCCTGTAAACTCTTAGGTTGCAAATCTGCAACCCTGCCCATCACTTACTTAGGCCTTCCACTTCATTATAGGAGAGCCATACGAAGGGATTGGACTCCTGTATTGGAGAAATTAGCTTCTAAGCTATTCCATTGGAAAGCTCACTTCTTATCCCTTGGTGGCAGATTGACACTGATCAATTCTGTCCTATCTGCTATCCCTACATATTATATGTTTGTCTTGCATATGCCCAGACAGACTCAGAAAGACATTGATAGGCTTAGGTTCAACTTCCTTTGGAAGTTTGACCCCACTGCTGATAATGGCAAACACCTAGTTAAACAGGGTGCACTCGGCAGGCCTAAAAAGCAAAACGGTTGGGGGATTCTAAATCTCCAGAATTTCAATCTAGCACTGAAATCTAAACTGTTTGGCAATTACTTTCCTAGGATAGTCATGCTATGTGGATAGTGCTAGTGAAGGCCAGGTATATGAAGTTACTAGGGCCTGGGGCTTTTCTAAACACTACCTCTAACCACTGCTCCCCATTATGACTCTGCCTGAAAAATAACTTTCATATTGTTAATTGCTTTAGCTCATTCCATTTGAGTAATGGGAAAGATATTCTTTTCTGGGAACAAAAATGGAGGGATGGGGTAAAATTGAAATATTTGTTCCCATAACTATTTTCTATCTGCAAATGGAAGAAAGCATCTGTTTACAAAATCTATAACATTTTCGACTCTTATTTCAATAAGTTGTTGGATACTTCCAAAATAATATCTAGTGATTTTGATGTGTTACAGTCCCAATTGGATTTGTTGGCACAAATTATGCAATCTATTACCTTTGAAGAGGAAAGGGATGTCATATCCTGGACCCCTTCTCCTTCCTCCAAGTTCTCAGTCAAATCATGTTATATAATTCTGAATGATGATGGACTCAGATTTAATTTGTTTGAGCATATTTGGAGAACTTGGGCCTCCCTGAAGGTCAAATTATTTTCTTGGCTTGTTATTCATAACATAAACCTCTCTAAGGAGAATTTGTTAAAGAGAGGGTGGACTGGATCACCCACTTGTATTTTATGTAACATTAATATTGAAACTAATACTCATCTGTTTATGTTTTGCGATTTTGTCTTACAGATTTGGTAGTTTTTTTATGCTCCCAACTATATCCTGAATATTTCAATTTGGGCTACTTATATCTGCATAAACCTGTCCTTAAATTTCATTTAAATAACTGCAGTTGGTTTATTTTGATTCAGGTTATCCTCTAGGTAACCTGGAAAGAAAGAAACAGCAGGATTTTCCACAATAATTTCAAGCCTTCTTATGTTATTATTTCTGATATAATTGGACTAATGGGGCACTGGTTAGATTTTCTTCTACCAGGTTTTGAAAAGGAGGATTTGAGGAGCACATTAGCCTCTATGAAGGCTGCCTGGGCAGAAAACTTATTTGCTTCCTCCGATGCTCCTCCCACCTCTATTGACTCCACTATTCCTACTGCTGCTGCTGTTGCTGTTGCTGAAGCTATGAAGCAGTAGCTTGTCTTTTGTTTTTAAATTTTGAAAATATTATTGCCAGCATGCTGGCTGTCTGTATTATTGGTAGGAACATTGCCTAAGTATTTTTGTGATTGTCTGGACCCTTGATTCCCCTGGATTTTTATCCTTGGGATTAAAAATATAATATTACATACCATTGCTTAAAAAAAAA
>JAMKQA010002224.1:0-20763 GCA_024699735.1 Posidonia australis | reverse complement strand
CAAGACAACACAAGAAAATAAGTTAGCTATGCAATTGTTTGTTAGGGTGGCATGAATGGCACACATGCACATGAATGCTACTAACATGCTCTCTCTCACCATGCATGTCCCACATGGGGCTGACCACATGGGACACACTTATGGGTTGGGGTTTTGACTCTGGTCAGAAAGTAAGGTCCCTGTTCTAAATCTTGGCCAAAGCGCAGGCAGTGAACGAGTGGTGCATTGGTGGCCTCGTCTCCTGCAATAGCATGGAGCTGTACCCTCTACTAGCACCAACACGACCCCGGACAAGGGAGGACAAACTAGCAACACGTCCTACGCCAAAGCTATAGAATGAGCTGCTAGGATTGTCCTTCGCAAACTGTGGGTAGACCGAGAGGAGAAGATGCATGCCCTATATGATCAAATATACGATATGCTTTGGTGTCTTTTACTTGTTTTTTATTAAACTAGAGGGGATTGTGAGCATTCGTCTCTAGTTAGTCCATATTAGTTGTTCAACAGAGTTTGTGTGTTTTAACCAGAGGGATTTGTGAGCATTTGTCTCTAGTTATGCCTTATTTAATTGTTCATCTGAATTTGTGTGTTTTATTTTAACCAGATAGGGAGGCAAACAAGTCTCTACTCTCCTAATCATGGCAAATTTGAGAAGAAGGGGAAAAAACACACAATTATGGCATCCAAGAGTCAGACAAAAGGCGTATACATGGCATGTGCTTGTGTTGTGCTCGAGTAGGTGAATAAAAGGCAAGCATCGACAAACAAAGCATGGATTAAGGCATGTGCATATGTGGTGGCATAGCAACAGTGTAAAGAAAGCAAAAAAGGCATGTTCAGTCAAATATGTACAAGTAACAGAACAAGCAAGCAAGCATAATGTAAACAGACTAAAGACAAGTAGGGAAACCAGAACGAAAGCTAGAATCTGGTTATCCCTAGCGGAGTCGCCAGTTCCTGTGACCATGACGGTGGAACCCTTACGCGGCTCCCCTACTACTTAGTGTGCAGAAACATACGAGGAGATCCGATATGGTCACGGTGAAAATGGTGAATCCGGAAGAAGAAGAGAAAACCCAGAAACACCAAGGGAAGACAAAAAGGATAAGGAAAGGAGTCGCCACTTAGTCTTTTAATGGAAAGACGAGGAAAACCAAAACAAACACAAGAAAATCACAAAACAAAACAAAATACAGAATGCATGTGTGATCCGTGCCTAAAGGATAATGTAAGATTAATGCAGGCCAGAGAAAGGGTAAGGATTCTGGTTATGCATGGGGAAGGAGTTAGTCACCCCCATGCGCCCGAGAAAACTCAGTTTTTCTAGGTTTCCTACTGTCAATGGTCTGCTAAATGTATGCTTGCTTATTCTATATGCTTATGCATGAAGATGATTGAAAACATGCCAAATCAAGGAGAAGAAATGAAATAAAGGGAAAAAGTCAATCCGAGGGTCGAATGTAGGCATTGAGAATGCTGGTTTACTGTACGCCCTTGGGTGATGAGGAAAATCGTGAAAATCGAGAAATTCTCGGAAAGCGTCTTGCAAAATAGCGGAAATTGGGATAAATCTGAGAAAATCAAAAAGGGAAAAATAATCCTCATTTCGGGACAATGTCGGCTTTGACAAGCCTTTTACTGTACACCCTCGGGCGGTGGAAAACCAAAACAAGCGAAAGGCGAAAACCAGGAGAAATCCGGGAAACGACGAGAAAACAAAGCTCAGAACAAGCTAGAAAAGCGTGTATAAAGCAAGGAAGGAAAAGACAAGAAAACTTGTGCGGAAAGATGTGAAAAGATATGCAAAATGCAAGTGTGAGTGCAAATATGAAAACTCTAGGGGGTTTTGTGTGAAACTCCAAATTTCAAGGAAAATTGAAGTTCGAAAGCCCAAATCATCAAAAGATACATAGGAAAACACATTATATGCAAGTATGAAGAATTCTGGGGCCAAATGTGCATATGTGTGCAATCGTAGTCAAAATGAAGTTCTCTAGGGGTCTGAATGCAATTTTACCAACTAAACATGCATTTAAACCAGTTCTACATAAAATCAGGATAAAAAAGCAAGAAAAAAAATCTCAGAAATGATCTAGGAAGTTTAAGGGGCAAAATGGTCATTTTACCCTTGAAAACAGCAATCAAAGTAAAATCCATGAAGTACAGGGACTAAACTGCAAATTGCCCAGCAGAAAAAAGCATCCAAAAGAATTTCAGTAAAGTTTGAGGGTTAAAATGCAATTTACCTTGAGAAAACATGCTTCAGAAAAGTTTTCAAAAATTCTAGGGGTTTAAATGCAAATAAACCAAAGAAATGAACATTCTGGAAAATTTCAATAAGGTCCTGGGGTCTAAATGCAATTTAACCAGCAAAAACATGCATCTTGGATGATTCTAGAAGAAAGTAAGGGCTTAGATGCAAATAAACCATCAAAAATGAGCATTCAGAAACATTTTGAGAAGTATGAGGGCTGATATGCAATTTCTACAGAAAAAATGAACTGTAAGAAAGGTTCCAAGGAAATCCAAGGTCTTCTATGCAATTTGTCTAAAACAAAATACATTTAAAAAAACTCTGGAGGGCTTTTATTAAAGTTTTAAACTTAGAAAACATTATTTTAACTATTCAGGGTAAAACATATAATATTTTCAGTTAAGACTTTATTCGAAATATTTAAGAAAAATGATGAAAGGACCTAAATGTGTTCAGGGACGCTTCGAGGCTTACTCTAGAGCAGTGCGGAGGCTGGTGGAGCGAGGAGGTGGTCTGCCCATCACCGCCGTGGCTTCCTCCGATGGGTGACGCTGCTGGAGCGATCCAATGCTTGTGGTGCGGTCCTGGTGGCTCTGGAGGCTTCGCAGGTAATGACGGAGGGCTTCTGGAGTATCAGAGGCCCATGGAGCGGAGGGAAGCGCATGGTCCACCTCTGGAGTGGTCGTCTTCTCCAGCGACGGCGTGACTAGAACAGTTTTCTAGCGATCTCGTGCGGAGCTGTTGGGAGTGGCGGAGCGGCAATGCGAGTGGTGAAGAAGCACCAGAGAGGCTAGAGGAGGAGAAGAGAGGGCTTGGGGGCCACGGACGTACCCTAGATCGCCACCCCCCCCCCCCCACACCTTTGTTGTCGGAGTGTGGCGACGGCGGGCACGGCGAAGCTCCGCTAGCCAAGGGATCGCCCTGGATCCCTTGGAAACGCTCCAGGAAGAGAGGAGGAGGACTAGAAGATCAGAATACAAACAATTAAGAGAGAATCAATGTGTACCTGGCTGCAGTTGCCTCGCTGGAGCTCTGGAAACGCCTTCCTTCCCCCTCCGCGACAGCTCTTGCACTGCTCCTCTCCTTCTCGCTCTCAATTCTCAGTTTCTCATGTGCTTAAGGGGTGTGGTCCTTTTCAAAGCACGGCTCCTCTCCTCCTTTTATAGGCAAACGGAAACCCAACCAAAAACCGTCAAGGGACCAAACATGTAACAGAATCAAATAACGACCCTCTAACTCTACTAAACCAACTCCAAAAAAGCAAAAACAGACTAACTACATGCTAACGGTTGTCCCCTCACTGCTTCCCCTTGTCCCCTGCCCGTCGATAGTGTTCGACGGCGATCCAGGCCTCTCCGGCGACCCATTCAACGGCTGGAGATGCTTGGTTGGCTTGCTGAATCAATAGTGAGATGTGCCGGATGATGAGCTCAGTGGCTGATTCGTGAGAGATTGGTGAAGAAAAGCAATGGGTTCAGTGAGGTGGTTTGTCTGATTTTTGGTAAAAAAAGATTAAATGAAGAATGATTTAATGGATATGGTATGGATGAAATAAAATGTTGGGTTGAAGAGAAAGAGATAAATTGTTTAAGATAGACCTTTATGAGCTTTGGGCTCAATTTGGGCTTAATGGGCCCATGTGGACCTTGTGGGGCCCCATGGACCCATAATGGGGCTAAATGGGTTAGAGCTCAGCCACTACATTTCCATCCTGCAAAATCAGAAAATTGGAGTGTCTACACCTACAATCCAAGGATTTTGGTCCACCACAAAACTTGCGTCCCTAATTGATGGAAGTATAGCTATGAAGACATGGTCCGAGAAGGATAAGAAATTGACATTATTGATATTCCAAGTAGCATTAAGGCTTTCCCTTAAGATATTTTGCTTGATAAGACTTCCAAAAATGACTTTAAAGATAATAGTCTTTGTAATGTCCTCTGGATGAATAATATCACCTAGAGACAAAAACACAAGTTCACCCACATTTGAATTAGGATTGTTCTAGAGATTAGCAAATTCCTCCATACTAGAGACTAAAAACCAAAACCCATTACACCTAGGATAATAGGTAGATCCACAAACAGAGAAATAGTTAATTAAATAAAAAACCAGACAATAATTGTTTATAACTAGTAGAAAATTCTCATAAATAAAAAGTGAAACTGTTTATAACTATCCTCGAGAGCTATTTTAAAACCAAACTATAACTAAAATAAGGACTAGTAAGAGTCCCAAAAGGTGCTACTAGACTACCCAACAGATGCAGGCACTTCAAAAGGTATAAACAAACCACCTAAGCAACCATTCAAGACATCTAAATCATACATGCTACCGTCCCATAGAATTCATAAATCAAAATACTATTAATTTAGTTCAATTTAATTTAGACCTTGATAAGATAGGAACAAAATGAAGAAGGTTATCAAACATCTCTTTCGGAAACTTAGCACTATCTGCAAAAGACAATATTCTGAGTGAGATGTGTAAACCAAGAAGAATTGATTCATCGATATGAAATACTTCAATAGGGATGAAAGAAATACCAACAAAATACCAACATTCATTCATTCATACATTTATAAACCAAATTAAAATAGTACATTTACAACAAAATAAAGAAAAAGAGACCTTAAAACAATTCAAAAACCTAAACTAGACCCTCTAATAAATTACACATAACACTGAATGATATCATACCCTCGAGCAACAAGAGTAACAATAATTAAACTTCTATTGGATATAGTCTCAAAACTATTTCTACATGAAACCTTGTCATCCAAACATCTAGAGGCCAGATTTTCATCTAGATCAATAGAAACCACACAACCTTCAAAAGTAAGGCCATAAAACAAACCAAGCACCTCCATAACATCCAAAATCCACTAGTCCCCATTAGAATAAGCATCAAAAATCCACTCATCCTCAAAGGGATCCTAGAACAACATAATCAATTCCCCAAGTTTGAAGGCTAAAACTATAGATGCGAAATCAGGTGAGAAACTATTCTCAGTAGTGCATGGTGAGAAACTATTAAGTTCGAATTCCTCAATGTAAAGCTCAAAAGTTTTTCTATGTTCACCTATGTGTGGTTGTAAGAATAAGAACTTGACTTTATACAAATCAGGAGCTTGTTCCCCATTATGTACCCCTCCAAAATCTCCCAAGCACCAAAAAAGGATGCAGAGAGAAGGCAAGGAACTGAGAATGATATTGTCTTACTTATAGCCAGAAATAAACACAAGAAATGAAGTTGGAACAATTCAAATTGTAAATCGGACATTGTAATAACTATCAAATATATTAACCTAAGACAATGAAATGATCATAAATCTTAAGAATAAACTCATGATCCTAGTTGTTATAGGTGCCACCTAGAAGTTACTTTGAAGTATAGAAAGGTGGCAAAATACAGAAATTGACTCAAGCATATCAAAAAATGATAGAAATAGACATGGAATAATTGTGAATGAATAATATAAATAAATATTATGAATGATTATGGTATGAATCATAAATACTAGGTCTCATACAAGCAAAATCATTACTAAATCAACATTATTCCCAAAAAATTATAAGCAATTGACATGTTTTATGTAAACTTCATAGAGCAAAAAATAAAATTCATAAGTACTTCCTGAAAGCCATCACCACTACAAAAAAATTAGGCTTTAGCCACAACTAAATTCCATAGCTAATACTTAAAAAGTCATGGCTAATTCAATTTAGCCATGGCTTTTAACCATGGCAGAGCTTGTGGTTAAAAGCTCCATATATAAATTTTAGCCACTGCATTCTTATCACATCAAAATCTGTGGCCATGTTATGGCTAATTTAGCCACAATAATTTAGCATTGGTATTATTTCATGACTATTTAATTTATTTCTTTTTCATAAATTTCATGGAGAACATTGTGGCCAAGGCCATGGCAAAAATTAACTACCACTATAATATGCAATAATACTGTGGCTAAGCCTGTAGCTGATGTTCTGATACAATTTTAGCATGTAATATAATTTATTTTCTTTTCATCACCTGTATTATAATATATAAACCAAACTAAATTGTTTTCAAAATAAATATCATATACTAATTTAACAACAAATTTCAAATTCACCAAAAGTAAAATATATTAATTTCATAATCTTGTACATCATGATCTCATATTAAGATATCAATTACATGACTATTTCCAAAAGAAAATATAATACAAACTTAAACTAACTCAAAATGTGAATAAAAGTCCAAGATTGATTGAATGAAATATCTAATTCAAACATCACCATCTACATGGCTTGTAGAATTTAACTCCACATCATGATCATCATAAGCGTTAACACTTGTAATGCTTACAAAAAATAATACAAATTATGGAACTAACTCAGCAACATTACATGAGCAATATAAAAAGAAAAAAAGAAAGATATATAGTGAAATAAATATTAATCATTGTAAGGAACCTTTAATTGAAACAACATACAAGATTACAACCATCATGCTATTTTACACTTTGCATATGAAATTTCTTGTAAATTCAAATGAAATTACCTGCTAACTATCATCTCCTCTCCAACTCCAGTGGCTAGGCATAATGAACAAGCCACTCAAGTTGCCATTTTCTCTAAGTGTTATTGTAACGACCCGGATCTAGATCAACATGTTTGGCCAGATATTTTTAATGGAGTTTTGGGTTGTTAGACGCTGAGTTCCCTGCATTCGCTATAAAACACAGCTCGAGCAGCATTTTACGTCTATAATGTGGGCTACTGGTCTTTTTGATGTTGTGTGGTTGTAGTGTTGTGCCGATCCTCGTGGAAGTTTGAGGGATTGACCTAGGCCATGCAAATTTAATAGGTGTGCCCGAGTGGCTGGTCCTAGTTGCACGAGTCACGTGGATGTAGGAGGTCGCGTGGTTTGATCGCGTGCTGTGGCTTCTTCCGTCCTTTCTTCCTTTCTTTCTTCCCTTTTTCTTTTCTCTCTCTTTTTCTCTTCCTTGGCTCAGCCCACTGTCCTTCCCCACCTCCTTCTTCTTCTTCTCCTCCTACTCAGGAACGAGATAGAGAGAAGGAAGAGATGAGAGGGAGATGAGAGAGGGCTAAGAGAGGGAGAGGAGGATGGATGTAACACCTGTAAAATTCATTTTGTAATTATTTACATTTTTATGAATTTTATTCTTAGACGGGTGTTACAGTTCTGAGGCCTGTTGTGTGGATTTGTACTTTTGGGCTTGGGCCTCGTGGGCTGGCTTTTGTGGTGTGTCCTTTTGCGTGGTTGGCACTATACATTGTGGCACTATGCTTGTGGGCCCAGCTGTGGGTCTGCGTGGGGCCCACGTTGTGGGCAGACTGGTAGTTGAGTGTTTGGTGCGGGGAGTCATTGGTTCGTGTTTTGGAGTTGGCGGTTGGGCTGTGTGCGGCGAGGCTTGAGGGTGGTCGGAGACTGGCTGGTGTGTGCGTGCCGGAGGTTGGTGGGCAGGTGCACTGCGACCTCCTCCTCTGCGTATATAATGCGTGCGTGGGGTGAGCCATCTCCGACGCACCGGAGCCCTAGCCTTCTCCTTTCCTCCTCTCTTTCCCCCTCCACTCCTTCTCCATCTTCTTCTTCACTCCTCCTTCTGATCTCGGGTGGGTGCGGGTGATAGAGAGAGCCTGAGAGTGAGAGACATGAGGCAATGGCTTGCGCCGACTCGTGGCAGTGCGGGAAGCTCCGGAGCGACGTCCTAGAGGTCGTGGGATGGCAGTGGACGTGCGGGGCCGTTGGAATTCACCGGAGTGGGCTAGAGATCGCTGGAGCTCATTTTAGGTACGTACCCCCTTTTTAATGTGTAGAAATCATGTAAAATGGTTGAAATGCTTAGGATGCATGTAATCTAGGCTAAATTTAATGTTTTAGAATTTTTGGGAATTTAGTTTGGTATTTATGGATATTTATGGCGGTTGGTGTGTTTTGGGTCATTTTGACCCTTCTACCTTTACAATTTTGTATATTAATGCATGGTGAATGGATTTCAGTTTTGTTTGTTGGGTTTTCGAGTAAACTCAAGAGCCTACCACATATGTTTTATTCAAAGTTTTTGGTGGTTGTTTGGGGGGTCCGATCGGAGCTCCCACCTCAGGGGATTTCTAGGTGCCCTACTGCAGGTTGCCTGAATTCTGACAAAATACTAGGGGCACGGGCCGATTGCGTAGACCACATGCATGGGTTCGGCAACAGTTCTGGCCCCTAGTCCAGGCTCTATTGGTGTTCAGAAGAAAGTGCTAGGGGCATGAACCAAACGCGCGCTCCATATGCACGGATCTGCGTGACATTTTTGGGTTTTTCTTGGATTTTTGGAAAATGTATTTTATTGTAATGGTTTTCCAAATTGGTTTGTATTGTCCATGTAAGATGGGATTGTGGGTCGTCAGTAGTGGTCCCTCAGGACACCTCATGTGCTGTTTTGCCGAGGTTTTGGAAGAGTTTTCAATGATATGAAAATGATTTTGGAAAGTAGATTTCAAAGAAATAGTTGGCCTGTTTTGGAAAATGTTTTCCTGATTTTCTGTGTGCAGGCCGAGACAGTGTGGGACCGTGTCGTCGGGAGCATGGAATGTGACGACATTCTCGGGTGGTCGAGCGCGACACCCTTGTCGGGGTTGGAGGCCGAGATACCTGAGGCTAAGGGGCATCGGGTCTACTCCTTAACTGTCGTCTCAAGGCTAGGGTTGTGGTCCACGGGTTGAGGTGTCTTGTGGCATGACGGGGTGGTATGATACTCCTGCTGTCATTGTGAGCACTGAGGCTCGGGAGTCGTTGGGTGTGGGGGTATGACACTCCGTCCTGAGCACCATGTGTGGAGGACGCCTTAAAGAGGCAGGCCCTGTGGTGGTTAGTGCGGGTGGGACACGTGCCCCGTAGCTGGTAGCGTCCTGAGAGATAGGACAGCCTTCCCAGGGAGGGGTTGGCTTTTGAGAGTTCTCCAGAGAACGAGAATCGCAGGACGATGACCACTCTTGCACAGGGTGGCCGTCATCGTGGCAGTGCAGAACGTTGTGGTCACTCCCCGGCAGACTACTTGTGGCCAGAGTTTGGTTGTCGGCGCTGGGCTTCCCGACTCACCGTGTATGGTTTTGGCCATTAAGGGCCTTTGATTGTGGTTTTGAGCTAGTAGAGCCCTAGTCGTGGTTTTTGCCGGCGTGGGCCTGGTTTGTGAGATTTTTAGAAAATGGTTTGCGAAATGAATTTTAAAAGAGAAGTAATTATGATTTGCTTTCCGTGGTTTTTCCTTTGCGGTGCGTACTGGGTGAATTTTGTCACTCATGTATTTTCCTTGTGGTTTTGGTTTGTAGGTGCAGACATGAGGTTGGTTTAGCATAGTGCATATAGTCTGGAGTCTCCTAGCCGCACACACAGGTTCCTCGTAGTTAGATATTTTCTATTGGGCTTTAATTTTCCTGTAATTTAATTTGTTTTAAATTATTGTGGAAGATGAGGGGCATTACAGTTTGGTATCAGAGCTCTCAATTCACTAGGTTGCACTACACCTAGGGTGTCTGGTCTAGAGACTCCATAGGTTTTTCATGCATTGTAGAGTCTGCACCTGATTTCTCGCCATGGTTCTCTGGTTGATTTTTTGTCTGTGGTGCAGGTACATTGCCGTTCTTCGGTAGGAGGCCTCCTCGTGGTCGTAAGGGCAAGGCCCTTGTTGAGGAGATCGAGTCTTGTGAGGACGTGGGCAGATGGAAGGCGGTTCATGCGGAACTGAGGAGTTCGGCACACATGATCTCCCATGCGTTCAGCAAGAGTAGTGCCAGTGAGTTGTTGGGCGACCCGTGGTTGAACCAGTTCACAAAGCTCCGTCCACCGTTGTTCAAGTGCAAGGTTAGGACTGAGGAGAGCGAGGCCTGGCTGGAGAAGGTGGTGAAGATGCTAGAGAGCATGGCGTGCCTGGAGGAGCATTGGGTGTGGCTAGCGACCTACATACTGGATGGTGAGGCAGATAGGTGGTGGAAGTCTGTGAGGTGGCTGAAGTTCCCGGACTCAGTCACTGTTAGCATCCAGTGGAAGGATTTCAAGGCGGCCTTCTATGAAAAGTATTTTCCCACTCATGTGAAGGAACAACTGTAGACACCCTGATTTTGAGGTGACTCATAGATAAGTTTTCAAGATATTGCTTTGGATGTGGCAAACCTAATCCCATTAGCCAGACCAACCCTATGCTTGCAACAGGCCTGCAGCCCAATTAGAAATCCAGACAAGTAGGGGAGAGCACCAAGGTGGAGCATCAAGGTAGAGCACCAATGTAGAGCATTTACCTAGCTCACCAAGCAGGAGCACAGAAGTGGCGCACCTAGTCAGAGCACCATACTGGCGCACCTACCTGGCTCACCAAGCTGGCGCGCAGCCACTTCTCAAATTGCTAGCTGCTGGCTTTCTACCTCCCATGGCTGTTACCTCTACCAACGAATATGCCATGGAATCTTCCCGGGCTCTTTGTTTACGAGGCTCCTTGTATTCTTTAGGAGTTACCCTTGAGAAATCCTATATAAGGACCCCTATAGGCAACCAATAGATGGGGTTAGAAAACATTGATTCAACAATCCTGATCTAAGAGAGCATCTTGAGCAAGCCATATACTCTTTCTAGCAGCCTATTCTCGTTTTTTGGAGTATTCCCTTGCATTCCAAAGCATCTTCAGCCCTTCCAAAGCAGCAAGGATCATATTATCTTAGGTTCTCTAAGAAGAAACACCTTGGATAAGGTAGGTTCCACTCTTCATGTTGTCATTTTCAAATCTTAGTTCTTGCATTGGATAAAGCATGCCTTAGACTTCATATATAATTTGATTTCTTTCTATTTATATGAGAGTCCTATGATAAGATTGTTTGTTTCCTATGTGAGATGCTTTGCATGTAAACCTTTAAGATAAAAATCTGCACTTTGTTATTCCTATTTGTAGTTTTTTTCCTTTTCTATTGCTTTACACAAGGAACCATGATTCGCACACGTATATATTAGGAATTGTGCAGTAGATATGTTCTTCATGTATCCATCATATGCATATAATGGCCAAGCTCACGCACACATTTCTTATGCTTAAGAATCTCATGCAAGTATCTTCAGCCATGAACCCATGATTTGCCATGATTAAAAACTAATGATAAAAAACATTCACTTGTTAGCATTTCATCATGTTTTCTTTAATCTCTTGCCATCTGCATAAACTAATCCGGGTTAAAAGAAATCGCCTCTCTGAATCTGAACCAGAATTCTGAATCAGGTTACAGTCTGATTCAGATTTTCTGCGGAGCACCATTCTGGAGCACCTATATGGCGCACCAGAGCGGCACACTACATAAGAGCACCATTCTGGTGCACCAGACTGGTCAGAGAGCAAATCACCCTCATTTGCATCCTCATCTGCATGTTTTCCCAAATGATGTTGAGTTTGATTCTTTTGGCAATGATTCTCTGATATTTTATGATTTCACATGCATGATTTCAGCCTCAAATGATGTTTTATCAGTTGTTTTACTCTTTGATTGTTCAGTCCACAGTCTAAATATGGTAGGCTAATTGTACTTTGCTCCTCTATGGAGATTCTATGCATCAGCCCATGATCCTGTGACATGGCTGAACCGTGTTTTCATTCAGCATGAGTAGGATGTGGCCTTGTGCGAGACTACTAGTCCTTGAGCACAAGATCCATGAGTTTCTCATACTTGCATGTCTTTCATTTTTAGAAGGATATTCCTCATTCTCACAAGAACTTTGCATTGCATAATTTTCTGAGCGCATTTATACATGATTCTGTATTGCATAGATTTCTGTTTTTTCCGCAGCACATCTTTCTGGCCCACATAGAAGCACATAAGTGGCGCACCAGACTAGAGCACCAGTCTGGTGCTCCTAACAGGCGCATCAGCCTGTTTTCAACAGCACATAACAGTTTTCGCATGGTTTTTAGCATGATTTCCATCTTCGATTTGCTTTCAGTTTTCTTTGGCTTTCTTCCTTGGTATATCCAGGAAGACCCTTTTTTTGTTTTTAACCTTTTGTGCATGATTAGATCATACATAGCATGTAGTAAAGCAAGGATGAAAAGTCGCTCAAAATACTTAGATCCTTGATCTTATTTATGCAATATCTTTGCATCGCCACTTGACCCGATATATGAGCGATACTTCTGAGCGTTAGGACACACCTTGCACTCCACGCACCTTATTTTAGCATAAAACACCACTCACTTAGCATGGCATGGCATATCGTCCTCGGGCGTACAGTATAGGCTGAAAAGTCGACATTTCATAAGCAAACGAGAAACCTATAGAAAGACTGATTTTTCGGGCGCACGAGGGTGCCTAACACCTTCCTCGTGCGTAACAGGGATCCTTACCTATTTTTGGTTTACAAAGACCTTTTCCATTGGTTTTTATATGCATGATTTGAATGATTCTTTTATGGTTTTCCTCGTCTTCCATTTTAATAGATTAAGTGGCGACTCCTGCATTTTTATTTTATTTTTGTCCTGACTTTGCTGACGCTCGCTTATTTGGCCTTTCGCGCCAAGTCCCGAGGCTGTCGCCGGCATGGTTACAACAGCTTTTCCAAGATTTATGGAGTCTAGAGTAGGGCACGATGTCGGTGCTCGAGTATGAGACTGAGCTCGCCCAGTTGGAACGCTTTGCTCCTGCCTATGAGTCTGAAGAGGAGCAGGTGCAGAGGTTTCTGGACGGCTTGAACCCTGGGCTACGGGTGATGGTGATGGGCTGTCAGTGCCACACTGTGGTGGACATGGTTGGGATGACATATCGCTTTGAGGCAGAACATCAGAAGTTTCTGGAGAGTTGTCCCAATGGGAAGGGTAAGTCTTCTTTTACCTCCCGATTCTCTTTCTCTAGTCTTCCAAGTGCCAGTAGTTCAGGTAGTCCTGAGAAGAAGCAGAAGGCGAGGTCCAGTGTTCCCTCTATGGGCCGACAGAGCTTTGCAGGGGGTAACGGAGCTAGCCTTAGTCAGACAAGGTCCAGTGCTTCTAGTGGGAACCAATGCTTCAACTGTGGTCAGGTGGGCCACATCGCTGCATATTGTCCCCAACCTAGGCAAGCCTTAGCTCTAGTGGTGTGCTATAATTGTGGGAAGGTGGACGCGTTCAGAGATCTTGTCTGGAACCGCCTAAGAAGGCAGGAAGCGGGCCATAGCAGCCGACTAGGGGTCGGGTGTTCACCATTGCAGCTCCAAGCACTAGGTCTTCAGGGGATGTTGTTGAGGGTAAGGATGAGTAGTTGGTTCTGCAACCCTTTGAGATTTGTTGTAATCCCTTTGTAATCTGTACATCTGCCTGATTGTATGGATGTGTGGTGTTGTTTTGTTTGGCCATCAGGTTCTTTTGTTGTGGCTGGCGAGATGGCTAGAGTGTTGTTTGACTTAAGGAGTTTTTTCTCCTTCATCTCTGAGTCTTTCGCGGTGAAGTTGGGAGAGAGACCAGCTACACTGGCCTTTCATCTCAACGTGGTAATGCCGCAGGGGGAGCACTGTTTGGCATGGAGGTATCTGCAGTCTATTGACTTGATGCTGAATGGCAGAGAGTTTGACGCCAGCCTGATCATGATGGACATGCGGGAGTACGATGTGATACTCAGCATGGATTGGTTGTCGCAGTAGTCTGCATTGATCGACTGTACTCAGAGGAGAGTTTATTTTGGATCTCCTGAGGATGGGTCTTTCTTTGTGCAAGGTGGGTGTCAAGGTGAGCCTAAGCTTGCCATTTCAGCTATAAAGGCTTATTAGTCTTTGGTCAAGGGTTGCGTGGGGTATCTAGCTAGTATAGTTACCTCCACTTCTCTCGAGTTTGGTGTTCACAACAACTCTATGGTGTGTGAATATCTCGACGTTTTCGTTGACGATTTGCCTAGTATGCCACCTCACAGGGAAGTAGAGTTCTCGATCGATCTAATCCCTGGTTCTGGTGCTGTGTCGAAGCCTCCCTATCGCATGGCGCCAGTGGAGTTGTGAGAGCTGAAGACTCAGTTGCAGGAGTTGCTGGACAAGGGGTTTATCAGGCCGAGTGTGTCTCCATGGGGAGCGCCTGTCTTGTTTGTTTTCAAGAAGGATGGTTCTCTCTGACTGTGTATAGATTATTTGACGCTAAACCAGATCATGGTGAAGAATAAGTATCCCTTGCCCTGCATTGATGACCTGTTCGACCAGTTGCAGTCTGTATCTATATTCTGAAAGATTGATCTGAGGTCAGGGTATCACCAGTTGAGGACACGAGACTCAGCCATTCAGAAGACTGCCTTTCGAACACGGTATGGGTATTATGAGTTCACGGTCATGCCTTTCGGCTTGACCAATGCACCGGTTGTGTTTATGGATCTGATGAACAGGTTTTTCAGCCCTTTTCTGGACCAGTTCAATGTGGTTTTTGTTGATAACGTGCTGGTCTATTCTCCCGATGTTGAGACTCACGTCTTGCACCTGAGGGCGGTTTTGGATACTCTGAGGCGTCATCAGCTGTACGCCAAATTCTTCAAGTGTGAGTTCTGGCTGAGTGAAGTCATGTTCCTCGGCCATTTGATTTTTGGAGAAGGCATCAGAGTGGATCCTGCCAAGGTCGAGGCAGTGAGTGGTTGGGAGTGACCCAAGATTGTGTTAGAGATCAGGAGTTTCTTGGGTCTAGTGGACTATTATAGGAGGTTTATCAGAGATTTCTTCTCCATAGCCGTGCCTTTAACAGAGTTGACCAGGAAGAGAGTTCCCTTTTGCTGAGACCAGAATTGTGAGGCGAGTTTCCAAGAGCTGATGTCTCGTCTAGTTTCTACCCCTATGTTGACTCAGCCTTCTGGAAATAGTGATTTCACTATGTATAGTGATACCAGTGGCGTTGGGTTAGGGTGTGTTCTGATGCAGCATGGCAATGTTATCGCTTATGCTTCACGCCAGCTGAAGGATCATGAGAAGAACTAACCGACCTACGATTTGGAGATGGCTGCCGCAGTGTTTGCTCTCAAGCTCTAGCAACACTGTCTCTATGGGGAGCAGTTTGAGGTCTTCACTGATCATAAGAGCTTGAAGTATATCTTCACGCAGAGGGACCTCAACCTGAGGCAGCGCCATTGGGTGGAGTAATTGAAGGACTATGATTTCAGCCTATCCTACCATCTTGGCAAGGCCAACGTGGTCGTCGATGCCCTGAGTCGGCGTACGCACGTAATGGCGAGTCGGATGGTCAAGGTGTGGACCTTGTTGGAGGATCTAGTGAGCTACAGGCCGAAGCGGCAAGCTCGAGGAACGACTGGTGCCTGGGTGGCCAACCTGTCTATTCGCCCTAAGCTATTAAAGTTTATTGTCGCCTTTCAGCAGCTGGATCCATTTGTTTAGGCTGTGTTTGAGAAGTTGGAGCTGGTGGAGAGCCTCATTTCTCTATTGGGACATATGGAGAGCTGAGGTATGATATGCGTCTGTATGTGCCCCAGCATAAGGAGGCCAGGCAAAGGTTGCTGGATGAAGTGCATCAGTCTAGGTACACTATTCACCCTGGGAGTACGAAGATGTACCGAGACCTAAAGCGGAACTTTTGGTGGCCTGGCATGAAGAGAGATGTTGATGACCATGTGGCGAGGTGTACCACCTACCAGCTGGTCAAGGCAGAGCACCAAAAATCGGGAGGGACCTTGCAGCCATTGGATATTCCTGTGTGGAAGTGGGAGCATATCTCGATGGACTTCATGACTGGTTTGTCGCAGACTAAGTGGAAGAACGACACCGTGTGGTTGATCGTGGATCGGCTAACCAAGTCTGCTCACTTCCTGGCCATTCAAGTGAAGCTTCCGATGCATCACCTAGCGGAGATGTATGTCTCTGAGGTGGTTAGGATGCATGGTGTTCCAGTGTCCATCGTGTCAAACAAAGACACGAGGTTCACCTCATGGTTCTGGAGAACTCTGTAGGAGGCCTTTGGCACCGTGCTCAACTATAACACAGTATTTCATCCTTAGTCGGATGGTCAGACAGAGAGGACTATCCAGACGCTGGAGGATATGCTTAGAGCATGTGCCTTAGACTTTCAAGGGAGCTAGGAGGACCATTTGCTGCTGATTGACTTCGCCTACAACAATAGTTATCACTCAAGCATCAGGATGGCGCCGTACGAAGCTTTGTACGGTAGGCCGTGTAAATCGCCGATTTGCTGGAGCGAGGTGGGCGAGCGTCAGTTGATTGGTCCTTAGCTTGTGCAGTTGTATGCGGACAAGGTGGATTTGATCCGTAGCAGGCTGTTGGCTACACAGAGTCGATAGAAGAGCTATGCCGATAGGAGGCGGAGACCGCTGGAGTTTCTGGTGGGAGACTATGTGTTCCTGAAGGTGTCGCTGACCAAGTGTGTCATGAGGTTTGGGAAGCGTGGCAAGTTGAGTCCTTGCTATATTGGCCCATACTAGATTACCCAGAATATCGGTGAAGATGCTTATCGATTGGATCTACCACCAGAGATGTCGACCATGCACGACATATTCCATGTCTCCATGCTGAGGAAGTTCCTGGCTGACGCGTCTCATGTGATTCCAGTTCAGCCAGAAGGGCTCCAAGAATATCTATCCTTTGTGGAGGATGCTGTCGAGATTGTTGACCACAAGGAGCAGGTGCTGCGGAACAAGGTGATTAGGAGGCGTGGAAGCCACGTGGGAACGTGAGGAAGCCATCCTAACCCAATACCCATATCTTTTTACCTAGTGATTTTGAGGGCGAAATCTTCTTTTAAGGTGGTTAGGATGTAACACCCATAAAATTCATTTTGTAATTATTTACATTTTTATGAATTTTATTCTTGGATGGGTGTTACTATTCCAAGGCCTGTTGTGTGGATTTGTACCTTTGGGCTTGGGCCTCGTTGGTTGGCTTCTATGGTGTGTCCCTGTGCGTGGTTGGCACAGTGCATTGTGGCATTGTGCTTGTGGGCCCAGGTGTGGGTCCGTGTGGGGCCCACAATGTGTTTGGTGCGGGGAGTTGTTGGTTCGTGCCTTGGAGCTGGCGGTTGGGCTGTGTGCGGCAAGACTGGAGGATGGCCGAAGACTAGCTGGTGTGTGCATGCCGGAGGTTGGTGGACAGGTGCACTGCGACATCCTCCCCTACGTATATAACGCATGCATGGGGCAAGTCTTCTCTGATGCACCGAAGCCCCAGCCTTCTCCTTTCCCTTCCTTTCCTCCTCTCTTTGCCCCTCCACTCCTTCTCCATCTTCTTCTTCACTCCTCCTTCGGTCCTGGGTGGGTGCGGGTGATAGAGAGAGCCTAAGAGCGAGAGACGGGAAGCAGTGGCTTGCGACGGCTCGTGGCTGTGCGGGAAGCTCCGAAGTGACGTCCCAGAGGTCGTGGGGTGGAAGTGGACGTGTGGGGTTGTCGAAATTCACCGTAGTTGGCCAGAGATCGTCGGAGCTCATTTCAGGTACGTACCCCTTTTTTAATGTGTAGAAATCATGTAAAATGGTTGAAATGCCTATGATGCATGTAATCTAGGCTAAATTTAATGTTTTAGATTTTTTGGGAATATAGTGTGGTATTTATGGATATTTATGGCGATTGGTGTGTTTTGGGTCATTTTGACCCTTCTACATTTACAATTTTGTATATTGATGCATGGTAAATGGATTTCAATTTTGTTTGTTGGGTTTTGGAGTAGACTGAGAGCCTACCACATATGTTTTATTCGAATTTTTTGGTGGTTGTTTGGGGGGTCCGATCGGAGCTCCCACCCCAGGCGATTTCCAAGTGCCCTACTATAAGGGGCCTGAATTCTGACAAAATACTGGGGGCGCAGGCAGATTGCGCAGACCACATGCACGGGTTCGGCAACGGCCCTGTCCCCTGGTCCAGGCTCTATTGGCATTCTGATGAAAGTGCCAGGGGCACAGGCCAGACGCGCACACCATATGCATAGGTTTGCCAGGCATTTTTGTGTTTTTCTTGGTTTTTTGGAAAATGTATTTTAATGTAGTGGTTTTCCAAATTAGTTTGTATTGTCCTTGTTATATGGGATTGTGGGTCATCAGTGGTGGTCCCTCGGGACACTTGATGTGCCGTTTTGTGAGGTTTTGGAAGAGTTTTCAAAGATATGAAAATAATTTTGGAAAGTGGATTTCAAAGGAATAGTTGGCCTACTTTGGAAAATGTTTTCCTAGTTTTCTGTGTGCGGGCCGTGACAATGTAAGACCGTGTCGTCGGGATCAGGGAATGTGACGACATTCTCAGGTGGTCGAGCGCGACACCCTGGTCGAGGTTGGGGGCCGAGATACCTAAGGCTAAGGGGCGTCGGTCCTGGAGTTATAAGATTCTTTGACTATCGTCTCAAGGCTAAGGTTGTGGTCCACAGGTTGAGGTGTCTTGTGGCATGACGGGGAGGTATGATACTCCTGCTATCGTTGTGAGCACTGAGACTCGGGTGTTGTCAGGTGTGGGGGTATGACACTTCGTCTTGAGCATCGTGTGTGGAGGATGCCTTGAGAAGGCGGACCCTATGGTGGCCACTGCGGGTGGGACTCGTGCCCCATAGCTAGTAGCGTCCTGAGAGACAGGACAACCTTCCGAAGGAGGGGTTGGCTATTGAGGGTTCTCTAGAGAGGGAGAATAGTGGAACGGTGAACACTCTTGCATAGGGTGGCCGTCACCGTGGCAGTGCAGAACGCTGTGGTCGCTCCTCGACAGACTGCTTGTGGCCAGAGTTAGGCTGCCTGGCGCTGGGCTTCCTGACTCACTATGTGTGGTTTTGGCAATTGGGGGCCTTTGATTGTGGTTTTGGGCTAGTAGAGCCCTAGTCGTGGTTTTGGCCGACGTAGGCTTAGTTTGTGAGATTTTGAGAAAATGATTTGCAAAATGAATTTTAAAAGAAAAGTAATTATGATTTGCTTTCTGTAGTTTTTCCTTTGGGGTGCGTACTAAGTGACTTTTGTCACTCATGTGTTTTCCTTGTGGTTTTGGTTTGCAGGTGCAGACATGCGGTTGGTTTAGCGTAATGCATATAGTCTAGAGTCTCCTAGCCACACACACAGGTTCCTAGTAGTTAGATATTTTCTATTGGACTTTAATTTTCCCATACTTTAATTTGTTTTAAATTATTGTGGAAGATGAGGGCCGTTACAATGGAGGAAGAGGAGCTCGCCGCAGTCGCGTCGCTACCGTCATGAGGAAGAGAAGAGGAGGTTTAGTGAAAGAGGAATAGGAAGAAGGCCGAGCATTTGTCTAGGTACACACCCCTTATAGGAATTCTTTTTTGCTCAATTCGATGCATAGGGGCATGTTGGTGTTGATTGAATGTGTTTGAATGCTTCGAGATGTTTTTGAAATTTTATGAAGTTTTATTCAGATTTTTATTGGCGGATCAGTACGTTTTAGATGAATAGTATTTTTTGGCACTTTGTCTTGAATTTCTCGAGCCATAGGAGTCGGATTTTTGTGTTTTATGTTTCAGGTTGTCGAGGTCGATGAGTTCTTCAGTCTGGTATGTGGAATGTGATTTGTGGTTGCTTGTATGATTTTTAGATCCCAAGAGGTTTTGTGGCGATTTCTCAAGTTGTAGTGCATGGAATTGGATGATTCTGTTCCATTGTGTTGCTTGCACTATTTTCTTCAATTTGGTATCTTGTTTGCTAAGTTTAGTGGAGTGTAGTTAAATAGGGCATTGAGAAGGGGTCGGCAGCCATGGGTTCAAAGCACTGAGCTCTGAACCTAAAAACCAGCACTAGATGCACCTCTTAGGCGCACCTGGGAGGCGCATCATGCTGATGCACCTCCCAGGCGCACCTAGTTGGCACACTTGGCAGTGCAGCCAAGTTACTAATTAGGATGCTGCCTCGAGTGTTAGTTTGGATGTTCATAGTTGTAACCTTGTTAAATGAAGTTGTAATGACTTAGGTAACTTGGTGAATCATAAATGGTTAAGATAATTAGGGATTGCCTAAAATAGAATAGCAAGAACCTACTTAGGCAATGTGTAGAATAACAGATTATAAAACCTAGAATTATTAAGTTCTCCCTTTAATGTTATAGATTAGACAGTAGGGTTTATAATTCACCATAGGATCATGTGAAAATTAGTTTGGGGTGTGGTGCGCTGAATGAGACATTTAGTTGTACTATTTCGGGCATTTGACTCTGACCTGACTGTACTCCCAAGGTACATGAGCCAGTAGGTGTCTTACGCTTTGGCGTCAGAACATGGAAACTACAAGAAAAATTTGATTTTACGAGGACAAGCAGCGAGGACTTAGCGAGGACATGTCCTCGTAATAATCTAACGAGGACATATAGCGGGGATCTTGCGAAGAATTGTCCTCGCTTAAATTTAGCGACTAGATAGCGAGGAAATATCCTCGTTAGTGTCCTCGCTAATTCAGGTATTGTAGACACCCCGATTTTGAGGTGACCCAGGAATGGGAGTCCCTATGTTGCTTTGGATGTGATCAGCCCTTAAACCGAGCCCCAAACCCATTAGCCAGAGCCCAAATCAGTCATTTGTGAGCAGGGCTGGCGCACCAAGG
>JAMKQA010002223.1:0-19015 GCA_024699735.1 Posidonia australis | reverse complement strand
TTGTCAATATCATGAATAATGTGCATAGGAACCTTCAAGACCGATAGAATATTAATAGGGATAGAACACAACACACTCTTAATCAAAGTGATGCGGCCCGCTATGCTCAAGAACTTGTACATCCATCCACCTATACGTCTTTGAATTTTTTCCACCAACCTATGGACGTAGCTTCCTTGAATCTCCTAGCTACAATAGGGGCCCCAAGATACATCAAAGGCCAAGTCCCTTTAGTAAAACCCGTAAGGTACTGAATGTTGACATTTGTGCTAGTAGGATGCCGCCAAAAATATTTGTACTTGTTCCTGCCCATACGTTGGCCAGATGAACACTCATATCTAGAGATATAATCCATAAGATTAGAAATAGAAATACTATCAGCTCTACAAAAAAGAAGAACATCATCCACAAAGAAAAGGTGTGCTAGACAAATCCCTTTCCCAAAGGTGGCAAAACGCTAGCGTAAACCCCTCTCAAATAACAAAGCAACTCCCCTACTAAACACTTCCTGCACCAAGATGAATAATGTAGGAGAAAGAGGATCATCTTGCTTCAGTTCCCTAATAGATTTGAAAAAACCCATCTACAGGCCATTAATAATAATAGTAAACCAATTATTGTTAAGAGATCTAAGCACTAAATCAATGAATCATTCAGAAAAATCAAAACATTGAAGGACCAAAAGAAGAAAATTCCACTCAATTCTATCATAAGCCTTGAGCATGTCTAACTTGAAGATGGCATTGCCTCCTGTGTTTTTATCAATATCTCCAATCAACTCTTGAGCAAGTTGAATATGATCGTGCGACCATGCTGGCGGAGGGGAACTGCACTCCCATACGATTGGGACAGCATAGGGACCGGTAGGGCCACGGCGAATCCAAGGATGGGAAAACGACTCGAAAACACCGAAAAAACAATATGAGGATAAAACAAGGAGTCCCCACCTAGTCTATTCAAAATGGAAAGACGAGGAAAACCATATCAAAGAATCAAAACTCAAAATCAAATGCAAAAATGAAGATGACTCCTGCCTAATGGATTTGAAGCATGGAGCATTATGAACCAAAGAAAGGGTAAGGACTCCTATTACGTACAGGGAAGGTGTTAGGCACCCCCACACGCCTGACGAGTCGTCCCCCCATCTCCTCCTCCAGCTTCCCCACTCCTCTGATCTCCGATCAGACACCAAGAAGGCTCGGATGAGCCTCCCAGGCCGTCGCCGCCGACGATCTTCGAATTGCCAGTGGTGACTGTGAGTGTATTAGTTTTTTTATTTAAAAGACCCTCCGATTTAAATTGTTTTCATTTGTGTCCTTTTTCATTACATCTGGGTCCAGTTATTTGTTTTTAAGTCCCTGTAGTTTTAAAAACTTTCAGTTATTTTATTATCTCTGTCAGATTTGCATATAATCCCCTGCACATTTTGATTTTTCATCTTTATTGCATTCATGCATGTTTTATCACATTTAGGTCCATGAGATCATGATTTCTTTGTACTTAAGTCCTGAACATTTGCATTTGGCCCCTAGGACTTTTTAAAAAATGAGTTTCCTTGTGAGATTTACACTCTGAACCTTGAAAGATTTAAAATCACTTTGACCATCAATAAAGTTGAATTGTTATCACATTTTAGTCCTGAGATTTTGCATGAAAACCCCTTAGTTACTGAAATACTTTCATTGAGTGTAGGAAATTTGCATCCAGGCCCTTAAACTAATTTCAAATCCATTAATTAGGGTTTTTATTGTTTTAACATACATTTTTTGACATTTCTTCACTTTTGATCGCATGGACATTTATAATTTTGCACTTAAGCGTAGTTATCACTCAAAAATCATGTTTGCATTGTTAAATAGCCTTTGATTTCATATTTTGGTCACATTTGCACTATGTGTGAATTTTGCATATTAGACCCTGAATTTTCAGGGAATTACCAAAGTGCAATTTTCACACATCTCACTGCCACATTGTCATTTGATCCATCATCTACGTATTAGAATAGAAGTCACCGGGTATATTTTGATCCTGATTCTCGTCCTTTTTGTGAATTTTGCATTTTGGTCTTCATACTTGTCATTTACTGTGTTTACATCATTTTATGGTTTTTAAGTCCTTATCCTTTTCATGTTTTCTTGCCAATAACATTTTCTTGACATTTGACATACGTTTTGGCATATCTCAGACCATACATCATCCCCATACATGCATTTATCACATCTGGCCATTAAAATGACCAAATTGCCCCTGTACCACTAATTCATGCACCTACATGTTAGTATTTGCACTCAGTCTTGCATAATTCTTGTCCAAGTTATTCCATAGCACTTTTTACACACTTAGGTACACATCCATGCATTTTATATAGTTTTTGTCATATTTGCGTATCAGTCCATCCCTTTTTAGCGAGCCTGCATCTCATGTGTTTCTATCGTAGATTTTTCTTCACTTTGTTTTCAGAGACCCTCATCTAACATTTGATTTGATTTTCTTTACTCCTACGTTTCGAATTTTTTTAATTTGATTTGGATTTCATCGCCCGAGGGCGTACATGAACTAACCGAAAGGCCCACATTGGCCCATTTACGGATTGTTTCTCCTTTTTTATTTTCACGACTTTTTCCATGATTCCGAGGACTTAGGTTGACCCCACTTTTGTCTTTTTGACATCAATATGGTTTTCCAAGGCGTTCCTTCCAAAAACGCTGTCATTTTATGTGATTTTCTTCGTAAATCGTCGTTAGTCTATTTTATGTGGATTTCTTTGCAATTTTCCCATTCAGCTCTCCATGGTATTTTCTACACTTCTAATGATTTGAGTCTGTTGTATTTTTGATCCCTTTGACACTGGTGTGATTTTATGAACCATTCTTTACAAAAACATCATCATTTTATGTGAATTTATTCACATGTCAAAGTTTGCCCGTTCTACGTGGACTTCTTCGCAATTTTTCCATCTTGATTTTTGCAATGTTTTTCATGATTCTGATGACTTGAGTTGTTTGCATTATTTATTTTCTTGAGGCCTGCATGATTTTTCAAGTCTTTCTCTCCAAAAACCTCGTCATTTCATGTGATTTTCTTTGTTGTGTCATATTTCGTAATTTCCTTTGTTGTGCCATATTTCGTGATTTCGTCATTTTAGATGAATTTCTTTGCAGTTTTTGCATACCATCTTGCACATCCATCCAATCTTGTCTTGCCATTTTATAATAGCATGTTTAGAACACGATAAAGGCTTAGCAAGCATTCATCCAGCCTTTAGCAAGCGAATTAGATAAGAAAAATCAAGTTTCTCGAGCGCGCGAGAGTGCCTAACACCTTCCCCGTACGTAATAGGAATCTTTACCCATCCTCTGGTTTGTAGACATCTGACCTTCACATTTGCATCTCATGTATTCAATCCTTTGTGGTTTTCCTCGTCTTTCCCTTAAAAGACTAGGTGGCGACTCCTTTTCTTTTGTTTTATCCTATCTTGCGCCTTCACCATCTTAGCATGGTTGTGATCTCCTCCCTCTAGCACGACTCCGCGCTGGATCCCCTGGCGGGCATGGTCACAGATGGCACAGGGGCAATTGGGTAATTTCACATGACTAAATGTGATAAATGTGTGCATGTGCATGATGCATGGTCTAATATACGTAAAACACAAGTAAAATGCCAGGAAAATGTTATTTGCAAGAAAACATGACAAGACAAGGTTTTAAATACAAGAAAATGATGTAAACATGTAAAGGACAAGTTCAAGGACTAAAGTGCAAAATTCACAGAAAAAGGGGGAAAAAGACTATTCATAAACTTTTACCTTAGTGCTCAGATCACGAATTAAAGGAAAATATGACATTAAGGTGTGAGACGTGTGAAAATTGTATTTTAGTAATTTCCTGAGAGTTCAGGGTCTAATGTGCAAAATTTACATAAAGTGTGCAAAGGTGACCAAAATGTGAAATCAAAGATCATTTTACATTCCAAACATGATTTTTAAACGAAAACTATATTCAAGTGCAAAATTATAAATACTCATGTGATCAAAAAATGAAAAATGTCAAAAATGTATGTGAAAACAATCAAAACCTTAATTAATGAATTTAAAACTAGACTAAGGGCCTGGATGCAAATTTCCTACACATAGTAACTGTATTTTATGAATTCAAGGGTTTACATGCAAAATTTCAAGGCTTAAATGTGATGAAAATTAAGTTTTTATGATGTTCAATGTGATTACAAAGTTTTTTAAGGTTCTAGATGCAAGTTTCACAAAGAAAATTCACTTTAAAAAGCTTTGGGGGCATGATGCAAATTTTTAGGACTTAATTGCAAGGAAAAACATGATCTCAAGGGCTTAAGTGTGATAAAATAAATATTAATGGACTGAGATGAAGAAAATAAAACATGCAAGGGACCATATGCAATTTTTACAGAAATAACAAAAGAAATAAAAACTTATTTACAACTACAAAGGTTTAAACACAAATAAAAGGACCTAAAAGTAATGATATAAGGATCTAAATGTAAAAAAATCTAAAACTTAAGGACCTAATCTAAATTCCTTCCCTTCGAAGTTTACCGATGGTCCCATCACCGGCGAGGGCTCCGACGAGGCACTGGCGAAGGCACAATGACAGAGGAGCACAAGTGATGATCAGGGAAGTTGAGGAGGACTACGACGAGGCTCTCTAGTGTGTTGGACAAGGTTGGAACGGCCTGGGATGCTCCACCCACCTCTGACTCCGATGATGGGTCGTTGACACCAGAGAAGACGACGATGAGGTGGCCGGAGGCGGTGCTACTGCTAGGACGGCGTGGCGAGGACCGAAGAAGCTTCGGAGAGTCACGGCGAGGCTATGGGGAGTCGCGGGCGAGGCTGGAATGACTTGGGGTGCTTCCCTCATCACAGGCTCCAGCGAGACGGCCTGTCGACATCAGGGAAGGTGTTGCAGAGGCGGAGGTGGTTGAGCGATGGCCTAGGAGTCTTCAGCAAACCACGAGGGAGCTTCCGGAAGCATCGATCTGGATAGAGTACGGTCGAAGCGCTCCGCCTACTCAGTGGGCTTGATGGCAGCAGCAGGCAACAACGACGTTTCCCTTGGCCACAGGAGGCCAAGGAAGCCTCTCCTGAGCAATGGGGCTCAGGGAGGAGGAGGAGGAAGAGGGAGGAGAGGCCACAGGGGCCTCTTCCCATCCCAAGAGGCCATAGGCCTCACTGGTGGTGGTGAACCCACCACCGGAGGAAAGGACGGTAGCTTGCAGGAGGGGATGTCTCTGATGAAACGCAACCAAAATGCTAGGGGGAACTCTACAGACCTAAAGGGATGCTTTGCAAAGCTAAAAAAGAAGAAGGAAGAAGTTACCTAGGGATGGTCAGGCTGTTTCTCCCCTGCATGGCCGTCGACGGCGGCGCTCTCCACTGGATGCTCTAGCGGCGGTGGTTCAACGTTTTCTGGGGCTGCAAAAGAATGGAGGAGGAGCTCTGGATGCGGGGGAATTGCAAGGTTGTCTGGGGTTCGATGGGTTTCCTTTGGGATTTCCAAAAGTCGTTCCTGGGTTTGAAGTGGCCCCTTGTTGCTATCGGCGGTAGGTGCTTTTTAAACTCCGGTAGAGCTCTCCCATGCAGATGATTCCTCCTCTCTCGTGGCTGAGGATTGTTGGATCGGGCTAAGCTGGAAGAGAGTTGTAGGGGGATCACAAGATGTTGCCAGAGATCATGCCGGAAATTGCAGGGTCGCCAGAGATGGGGGTTCCTGTCGAAATTATTTTTCTCTGTTTCCTAAGTTTCTGGTTGATGGGTGTATTGGGCTGGATTTTGGGCCTACAAAGTGGGCTTGTGTTTTTGTCACGCCCCACATTTTCCACAATAATTTAAACATATTAAATTACAGGAAAATTAAAACCAAACAGTAAGTATCTAACTACCAGGAACCTGTGTGTGCGGCTAGGAGACTTCTGACTATATGCACTACGCTAAACGTTTGCATGCCTGCACCTGCAAACCAAAAACACGAGGAAAAACGTATGAGTGACAAAAGTCACCCAGTACGCACCCCCAAGGAAAACCACGGAAAACAAAACTATAATCTATTTTCCTTTTAAATTCATTTCGCAAACCATTTCTCAAAACCTCATAACCAGGCCCACACCGGCCAAAACCACAACCGAGGCTCTATTAACCCAAAGCCACAAGCAAAAGCCCTCAATGGCCAAAACCACACACAGTGAGTCGAGAAGCCCGGCACCAGGCAACCAAACTCTAGCCACAAGCAGTCCATCGAGGAGCAACCATGGCGTTCTGCACTGCCACGATGAAGCCACCCTATGTAGGAGTGATCACCGTCCCGCGATTCTCCCACCTAGAGAACCCTCACAAAGCCAAGCCCTCCTTGGGAAGGTTGTCCTGTATCTCAGGACGCTACCAACTACGGAGCACGTGTCCCACTCGCATTGGCCACCACAGTGTACGCCTCCTCACGGCGTCCTCCACACACGGTGCTCAGGAGGGAGTGTCATACCTCCACACCCGACGACACCAGAGTCTCAGTGCTCACAACAACAGCAGGAGTATCATACCTCCCCGTCATGCCACGAAACACCTCAACCCGCGGACCACAACCATAGCCATGAGACGACAGTCAATGAGTCTCATACCTCTAGGACCCGACGTCCCTCAGCCTCAAATATCTCGGGCCCCGACTTCAACCAGGGAGTCATGCCCAACCACTCGAGAATGTCGTCACATTCCCTGTTCCCGACGACACGGTCCCACACTGTCTCGGCCCGCACACAGAAAAACAGGAAAACATTTTCCAAACCAGGCCAATTATTTTCTTGAAATCCATTTTCCAAACCATTTTCATATTTTTTGAAAATTCTTCCAAAACCTCGGCAAAACGACGCGTCAGGTGTCCCAGGGGACCATCGCTGACGGCCCACAATCCCATCTCAATGGGACAAAACACGGCAATCCAGAAAGCCCTCGGAAAACGCATTTTATAAACTAATTTGGGCCCCGATTTGGCATGCCGAAAATCAAGTTCGGTATGCCGAAATCCATTGATCCGATCAACTGAGGTGATTCGACAAGTCGAATCAACCAGAGGATCAAACTGTCAGAAAAACGGTATATCGAATGAAATCGGTATACTTAAATTCACTGATTCGGTATGTTGAATTTTGCGAAGCAAAAAAATGGCCCAAAACCCTACAGTCTGAAATCGCCCCAATTGGGACCTCCAATCGGACCTCGTAAACAAACACCAAAAATCTTGCATAAAACATAAGATGTAGATACTCGAGTCTACTTCAAATCCCAACAAACAAAACTAAAATCCACTCACCATGCATCAAGATATAAAAACGGAAAGGTAGAAGGGTCAAAAGGACCCAAAACGCAACCACCAGCATAAATGCCCATAAATTCACCATAAGTTCTCATAAAATCACAATAAATTCTAGGAATATAAATTTACCTAGATTCCATGCAATCCTAGCATTTTCTATCAATTTCATACTCTCTATTACATGGGGTGGAGATGCGAACCTGAGAATGCGCTTCGGCGATTCTCCGGTCGACTCCGGCGACCACGGCCTCACCACGACCTCAAGGACACTCCTCCCAAGCTCCACGCACCACACGAACCACCGCAGACTTTCCACTTCCCTCTCTCTCTCTCTCTTGACGCGTAACAGGGGGAGAAAACAGGGGAGATGAGTGGAAGGAGAAGGGGGGAAGGAGAAGAGGCGGAGAAGGAGGAGTGGGGAGGAAGGGAAAAAGGTGGGGAAGGAGAAGTGCGTGCTGGGGAGGAGAAGGAAAGAAGGAGAAGACAGCGATGGGCGATAGAGGATTGCGGTGCGGCATATAAAGCCTACGCTCGCAGTAGCTAGGAACGTGCTCACCTGTACATCTCAGCCACCAGCACACCGCACGAGCAACCAACCACTCCGCCCAACCACCAGCCACAACCAACGGCCCACGAACACGGGCCCCACACGGACCCACACCCACAATGCCACAATGCACAATGCCAAACCACTCACAGGGACACGCAAACAGAAGCCGGCCCACGAGGCCCAAGCCCAAAAGCACAAAACCACACAATGGGCCTCGAAACAGTAACACCCGTCCAAGAATAAAATTTATAAAATGTAAATAATTACAAAATGAATTTTACAGGTGTTATAGTTTTCTTGAGGGTTTTAAGGGATTTTAGGGTTTTTAGTTTTAGGTTTTTATTATTTGCTTTGGTGCTTTTAATTTAGGTTTATGATTTTAATTAAGGTTCTGATTTTTATTGTTTTAAGTTTAATTTGGTGATTTAATTAGGGTTTTTGGATTAGGTTTTTTTGGTTTTATTATTTTAGGGTTTTCCTAGATTTAAAGGGATTAAGGTTTTGTGTTTGTGTTTTGGATTTGATTACTTTTAGATTTAATTAGTTTTTACTTGATTTAATTAGGGGTTTAATTTAAAATTTGATTTAATTGGTTTTATTTGGGATTTAATTTAGATTTTGATTTAATTTGTTTTTTGCTTGATTTTTGTTTGGTTTAGGGTTTTTATTTATTTAGATTTAATTTTCAATGGATTTTATTGTGTTTTGCTTGCTTGGGGTTTTAATTAGGGATTTTGCTGAATTAATTTTAGTTTTAAATGGTTTACATGTATTTTACTTGACTTTGATTTTAATTAGCGTTTTCACTTTATTAATTTGGATTTTGAATGGTTTAAATGGATTTTATTTGATTTTGGTTTTAATTAGGGTTTTTACTTAGTTAATTTGGATTTTAAATGGTTTAAATGGATTTTATTTGATTTTGGTTTTAATTAAATGTTTCATCTTGCTTGATTTGAATTTTAATGAATTAAATGAGTTTTATTTTAGTTTGGATTTTTAATTATGGGTTTTTGCTTAAATTAGGTCAGAGTGGGTTTGTGTGGGCCTAAATGGGCTTATATGGGCTTGAGTGCGTTTAGGTGGAGCTAGGGTTTAGGTTTAGTATTCGTAACCTGAGCATCTTTCTAGAGGAACCTGCTACCAAGTGACTGCAAAATCGGAGTGTCTACACCTAGGCAAGGTCGTTCCAAGTCTGAATGGTAGCCATGTCCAAAGAAGTGAACCACTTCAAGGCAGGACTAGAGAGACTCTTCTGGAACAAGCGGATCAATAATGTTTCGTCAGCCTGAAGCTGAGCAAGGTCTTCATAGTACACCCTCAGACGAGAGATTGGGCAGCCTTTTCCATTGTATTTCTCAAAATCCAGGACTTAAAAGTTCGATGGGAGAGTTGCCTCTGGGAAATAACAGAGATCCCGAAACTGAAAAGACTAGCAGTCCCCGCCCTACACTTGTTGAAATGCTCTTTCCAAATCACCCATCCTAGAGAGGAGGGCGTCTGGGGTTGCTGTTGTTGAAACTAGCACAACCTAACTGGGTACCGCATATGCCGTGTGGGTCACACCGAGGTGCTCCTCTAGATCCACCTTCGTACCTCCTGGTGTCATGGCATGAGATGCATGGGGGTACCTGTGTCTGATGCAGGGATGGACGGTAGAAGTATGCTGTGCTGTGAGTGGTGCAGGGTTTGTGGGCGGCAACTGCTGTCCTGGTGCAAGTCCAGGCAGCGGGACAAGAGAGTGTTGCGCCCCTGCTAGGCCGAAGGGCTGGCCACCAAGTGTTGGAGATGCATGCTGTGAATAGTGAGATAAAGGTGAAGGATGCAGGGTCGACACCCCCATCGCCTGATTAACAAGGAGCTGAGGAGACGGCCAGGGAGGTGCAGTGGGTGCTGAGTGGAGCACCAAAGCCAAGGGCGGCGATACCTTAGGGGTGGAGATGATGGGAGCAGTGAAGAATCCAAGGAGAGTGCCATGCCTTGCAGCTTCTGGGTGAGGGCCAAGAAGTACTAGGCATGCACGGCTGAGTTCCCAGCGATAGTAGTACCGAGGGACGGGATCATCAGCGGAGCAAACACAGTAGAAGATAGAGAGGGAATAGACTATCCAAAAGGGGTGACACCTACCAAAGAGACTACTGTAGCTGGCTGGGTGGTCAAGGCAGACGAGCCTTGTAGAGGGAGAGACATAGACAATTTCAAAGCTCGAGTGACGGTCACTGCAACGAACTCAATGACGAACTCCAGACCAAACAGGGTCTGCCAGTGTCCCGACACGAAAGGGGAGGATGCTCCATGGGCCTGGAAGAGGCTGATATGGGGCAAAGAGGCAACAGAAGTCAAAAAAAGGAATGAGGGAGTCGAAGTGGCGATCCCCTCAGAGGTGATAGTGGAAAGAGCCTCGCTGACACACTAGGTCATGGTGAAACGTGAGAGAGTGCGAATAGGGCTATGGTAGTTGAAAGAAGGGTGGATCCTACAACGAGCTATCATCGGAGGTGACAACTAGCTCAGAAGAGAAGTTGAGAACAGGTGTCACAACAAGGGAACAGAGAGGGAGCGCTCAAGCTCTAGTCAAAGGACTCGTGCGCCAACCTGTGGGTAAGAAAAAGACAAGAGTAGGTATCAAAACCTAAGGATAAGCAATGCAATGTTTATTAAGTGGTATGAATGACACACATGCACATGGGTGCAACTAGCATGCACTTTCTTACCATCTAAGTGTTTCCGAGGAGGCTATCTACTCTGGATGCTCTCGAGGTGAACGAGTCTCCGACTCAAGGCAGAAAGTAGGGTTCCGTCCCATGCCAAAGCTCTGGAACGGTGGTGCGTTGGGAGCCTCGACCCTGCCAAAGCATGGGTTGTACCCTCTACTAACACCGACACGACCCCAGACAAAGGGAGACAGCCCGGCATCAAATCCTACACCAAATCAATAGGACAAGAAAACCAGAACTGGCCTTCACAAACTGTAAGTGGACTCAAAGGAGAGAGGATGCGTGCACCTATATGATTCAATCATGCGAATATGCTTGGTGATTTTTACTTGCCCATTTATTAACCAGGAAGGGGAAAAGTGCATTATTGTCTCTAGTTGTCCTTATGCCTTAATTTTACTTGCAAGATTTTAAATTAAACCAAAGGAGAGGCAATCAAGTCTCTAGTTTTGTCTAAATAAAAATAGAAAAGAAAGAGAAAACATTCAGATCACGGCAAAACAAGCATCAGACAAAAGGCATGGACATGACATGTGCTCGTGTCGTGAACAGGATTGTGATAAAGAAAACGAACAACATTTCAAAAAACACCGAACATGGCAAGTGCATTGTGATGTGAACATGATATTTCGGTGTAAAGTAAAACACACATCATCCATAAGGGATAATACATCATAAAACATGCACACACAAGGGAAACCATGCAAGCGAGAAAGAAACCAAAACAAAAGCTGAAGTCTGCATATCTCCAGTGGAGTCGTCAGTTCCTGTGACTATGCCAGTGGAGAAGAACCACACTCCCATGAGATTGAGACCATATAGGAACCGGTAGGGCCATGGCGAAGCTAGCGAATCCGAGGACGGAAAAATGGCTCAAAAACACCGAAAAAACAATATAAGGATAAAACAAAGAGTCGTGACTTAGTCTATTTAAAACGGGAAGACAAGGAAAACCGTATCAAAGAATCAAAACTCAAAATTGAATGCAAAAATGAAGATGACTCGTGCCTAATGGATTTGATGCATGGATCATTATGAACCAAAGAAAGGATAAGGACTCCTATTACGTATGGGGAAGGTGTTAGGCACCCCTACACGTCCGACGAGTCGGTCTTTCTCAAAATTTCGCTTGCATGCACGGAAATGTAGGTACCTAGATGCCAGTTAATGGGGCTATATGAATGATGCAAGAAAAATAACTTATATGGCTTAAGGAAACATGACATATTGGACATTAAGTGCAATCAAAACAAGAAACAAAAACATAGGAAGTAGGTATGGTGGGACCAATGGCTAAACTATGCCAGATTTCAACCTTGGATGACACGTGCATGAGTGATGTGCCACACGTACGCGCACTCAAAACGTGCATCCCAGAGATGTCACAACTGTTTGCCATTACGGCCTTATCCCAAGCACACTAGAGATACGATGCAATGACTAATGAGATATGGGGAACATGTATTAGGCTAGGACTCATGCATGAGCCAAGAATCAAAAAAAAGCACTTCATCGAGGAACATCAAGTAAACCATGGGGTGAGAGCAAATCAGATAGTCAAACCATGCTAAAGAAGCAAACATGCAAGAGTAACCTAACTAGGGGAGGTTAGGCTTTGGCTTGGTCGGGCCTGACCCTTTCTAGGCCCTGTCCAATACGCGCATGGGTAACACGCTATCGGGGCATGCAACTGGAACAGGGGACCAGGTCTACCTCCTTCATTGCCTCCTCCCCGGAGAGCGAAGCATCACCGGACGATAAGGGTCGTTTGGGAACTAAAGAAAACTAACATGGCACGTTGAGTATGCATGAAGGCTGGTGAAACGAAATGGGTTCTCCCCCCACCTCACCATCACCAACGTCAACGCCAACCTCCCTCCAGCGAGCCTCCACAGGAGGTTCGACTAGGGGGACGACTCAGCAGCTCAAGAGAGCAGGAGGAGGAGGAGGGCTGCCGTCTAGATGGGCCTTGCCAGGCGCTCAATGGTCAGAGCCTCACGTCAGCGTGGGCCAACCGTCGACGGGGAGGAATGCAGGATGCAACAAAACAATGGGGAAAATCACTAGATAACGGTGTAGGAAAATCAAATTTACACCCCTAAGTTATCCTCTAGTGAGATGGGGAGGGAATGTTACCTGTTGGTGGCTAGTGGCGTGTTGTCGGCATTGGAAGACGGTGAGCTCTAGCGAGAGAGGTCGAAAGGCGACGCGGGTTTGGAGGTGGACAAGAGATGAGCGGGGAGCTTAAAGGAGGTCCGAGGGTGTTCGCTGGATGTGGAAAAGAGGACGCTTGTCGGAATTTGGGTGTTGGGTTCCACGGGCTCAAGCTCTCTTCGTCGAGGTCTCTCCAGATTCTCTCTGGGTTCTCCCTTGCGTGAATGCTTTTTCGTTTCGTCTCTAGAGGGGCTCGGGGGTTTTTGGTTGATTGTCTCGCATGGTAGGTGGCTGATGGCGTGGAGGAGTTGGCTATCAGTCTTGCTAGGGAGAGGCTCATCGGCATGCTGCAAAGGTGGCGTGCAGCGACGGACAACGTAGGACATGAGCGGCTAGTGGTAAGGTGTGGAAGGCTGAAGGGGTGTCAGGCACACCGAGGGACAAATCGGCATTCCATGCACGACGACGTCGCTCGTACGAAGTACGAGGTCGTACGATGAAAGCGACAAGTCAAGCAACGCCTGTCGTGCTGCCCTGGCCCTGACGCACGCTTGGGCCACGCTATCGGGTCGGGCATGTCATTAGGCCAGAGCACATGGGCTGGGTTTTTAGGTGTTAGGCTTAGTAGGTGGGTGGAGTTAAGGGTAATTTGAGGTTCTTGGGTTGTTTTTAGGTTTAAGGGCTTGGTTGGGGAATTAGGGTAAGTCCAAGTCAACCATCGAGTTACACTCTCTACCAGGTCCACCTACCGACATTAGCCAGAAACCAGGGTGTCTACAGATCGTAAATATCCCTTCCATTAACAAAACCAGCCTATTCCATATTGATTAATTTAGGGAGCCATTGAACAAGTCGGTTATTCAAAATTTTTGAGCAAATTTTTTAAGGCACATTTCCCACACTGATCGACTTATACTAAGCAATAGATATCAGGTTCTCAACCTTAGGAATCAAACACGACAGCGAGAAGGCAGGAAGCACAACAGCGAGGAGGCAGGTGGACGAAGATAGAGGTGCACGACAGCGACGAGGCAGAGGCACGGAGGGCACGACAATAGAGGCAGGAGAAACACAAGAGGAAAGGAAGGAAAGAAAAATGATCGGTGGGGGAGAGGAGAGAGGGGCGAGGCTCACTACTCGATATTTTAAATCTGAATTAGCAAGAACATTTAGCACGGACAATTCCTCGCTAAATCCTCGCTAAATATATAGCGATGACAAAATGAGGATATGTCCTCACTATAACCTCGTCCAAATATTGCAAGAACATTCCCTCATTATGTCTTCGTAATTTTACCTCGTTAAAATTTTACGAGGAAAGTTCTTTGATATGTCTTCACTAATCATCCTTGCAAAATGCAAAATTTCTAGTAGTACAGAGGAAGGAGCACAGATGACGGCACACAGCGAGAGGAGGGCACAAAGGAGGCATGCTAGAGGAAGGAGCATGGAGGACGGCACGAAGGAGGCATGCTACAAGAGGCATAGCATGGAGGACGATGCATGCTAGAAAGAGTGCGAGAAGGGGACGACAGGCAAGAGGTGATGAGAAGGGGTAGAGAAGTGGAGAGGAAAGTAAAGGAAGGAAAAAAGTGGGGTGAGGGGATAAAGGCCTGCATTGGAAATTTTAAGTCAAAATTAACGAAGACAATTAATAGAGACATGTCTTCGCTACATCTTTACTAAATCTAGAAATTCTACTACCGTTATACCGCAATGACATAGCAAGTATGTCTTCATTAAATATTCATTTTAATATTACAAGGATATAACCTTGTTATTTGTCTCATTAATATCTTATGAAGACTTATCGTCGTTTTATCTTCACGATATATCCTTACAACATACAAAACTTCTAGTAATATCGTACCCCCGTATTAGTGAATTCATGTCAAAAGGTTTTATTTCAAAATATAAAGAATGATTTAAAAGAAGATGGTATTTTCGTTCAAGACTAACGACAGTAAACATTTGAGTTGATGGAAGTGAACGAAGATAGTATTCCAAAAAGTGTGAAATAGAGAGGTGTACGTTTAAACACATTTTTAAAAAGAGAGAATGGATCTGTAACAAAGTAAAAATAAAAAAAAATTACTCAAGAAAGAATACATCTGAATCATCTCACATTGCAAACTTTGCCACCTAAGATAAGAGCCAAAACATTGCAGCATGCTTACTCCCTGCCTCCCACCATTTCGTCCACAAAAACGAGGGGCCTTCGGCTTTGAACTTTTCGCCGGGCGTACAAAATACGCTTTGCCGATTGGAACACCCTTGAAGACATGACCAGGAGAGCGTGCAACCCTCTCCCTCGCCCAACCATTCCCCAGCAGAGAGATTGCTGCAAAACAGTGTCCACCGTCCACTCCCCACTCTCCTTCGTAAAACCAGAAGGATGGAAGTGAAAAGCCCCTGGTATATGGCGACCAAAACCCACAGGAAGCACACGGTTTCCTTGACGTGTATAAAAAGTTCACAGTGTTTAATCATTCCTTCATATGCTACCTACAGAAAACCCACATGCGCCTGCAAGACTAAAGCTGTTGCATTTGTTTCCTTCCATCCTTAGATACATCCACAAAGGTGAGGTTACATTGCATGCCTTGCTTCCTTTGCAGCAGCTATCCATGGCTGCGGGGAGAAGCAAGATCCAAGAGCTCCACGATGCTTGCAGGATGGTTTTCTCCGGGAATGACGGCGATGGAGGGATTCTTCTTCCCACACTCGATGAGATCCGTGGGTTGCGAGATCTGCTTGGTACGCCATCGAGTTTAATTATATATGGATCGATGCATGTGTTTTCTTATGTTTACGTTGATGTTAATTAATTAATAATGCAGGTGGTACTGGCTGGTAGTTAACTGGTTTAATTATTGCAGGCAGCGTGGAAACCGTCGATGTTGGAATAGACGGGTCGGATGATGAGGAGAAGGTCCGGGTAAAGACGTCGGAGAGGAGGACGATGTCCGGACGCGAGGTCGGGGAGATCACTTACATACATATTTACGAGTGTCACGATTTTTCTGTAAGTATCCTACAGAACTCTAGGGTAATGCTAAGCATATGCGTTATGCATTTGTAAGAACTCCAGGTAATTTCGAGCGAACTCTAGCCCTTGTTTTCCATCCTATTCCTAATATAGTTAGATTCGAAGTTAAGGTCTACTAGTAAATAAATGTAGAAATTTACCTTTAGCAACCTAAATTTTCGTAATCACTTCCAACTATGGTAACTTTACAGGTAATGGTAGTGATTGGTCCTTTTTAAAATTCATAGATGACATCTTGAATCAGTCTCAAACTCCAGTCCCAGATGCTGACACCATTATTATGTAAAAACAGATGGGCATATTCTGCCTCCCAGCTGGAGCAAAGCTGCCATTGCATAACCACCCAGAGATGGTGGTGCTCAGCAAAGTCCTCTACGGCTCAGTGCTGGTCAGAGCCTACGACTGGGTCAAGCCACCGAACACCAAATACACAAAATGCAAGTTTCCCAGTGCTTTATGTTGTCAGCTCCAAAATCTGTTATTCAAATCCATAGAAACCTGGAAGTACATTCTTTGTGCTTATACATATCATATGGGTCATGCAAGCAGGTGGGCTAGCGTGGGTGGCAGTCGACGACCGAACCCTAAGAACCGAGTCCCCGGCGACTGTGCTGTTTCCGAGGAGTGGTGGCAACATGCACTCCTTCATGGCCCTGACACCTTGCGCTATCCTCGACGTGCTTTCTCCGCCTTACTCCGACGAAGAAGGACGGCCGGCTACCTATTTCTCTGATGTCCAAATACCTAACCTTCCTGGTATATATATGTGTGTGTGTAATTGAAATATTACGTGGTGTTTAAGAGTAGCGCTTCTGATCTACACGATCTTCATTAAGTGGTGACGGTTCTGATGGTGAACCGATATATGCAGGTTTTGCCATCTTGGAAGAGAGGGATGTGCCGGAGGATTTGGTTGTAGTTGGTGCACCATATCTTGGACCCAGGCTGCATCTGAACGAGGATGATTAACAAGAGAGTTGCTACTTATAGGACTTAGGACTAGGAAATCTTTGTGACCACTTCTTATCTGTGTATACATAGAAGCCATATATAACATACTATCAATGATATCTCTGGAAATCAAGCTTACCAAAGAGATCAAAAGCCATATTAATGTCCAGAAACTAACTGATCGAATAATGCAGATATTAAGCTTTGGGTATAGCACATCGAGTCAACCAGAGGACTTGAAGAGATCTCATTCTGTAGAAGAAGGATTCTGCTTTTCTCGAAAACAAGAGCACTTTCATGACATCAATCTACATGCATGGTACAATGTTACAACACTATCTTCATAAAAACCCCGAGTAAAGTTTCATTGCCACATTCTTGAACACCAATCGAGATAGAGTCCTTGACATGATTTTGAGAAACATATCTAGGTACTTGGTTTCAAGTCTCAAACCCAGGAAACCTCGAGTTATCGGGGTTCACTGTATCAAACCAGGCAGGAAGTGCCGGCCAATCCGTCGTAGAGGGAGTAGACATGGTCGTGCCCGCCAGGAAGACCACCCGACCGGAGTTTCCCAGCATTGTGATACAGATCGCTGCCATATGACTTTGCTCTACACCTTCTTCCCTGTTAGTCTATAGAGCGAAAGGAAGGTATAGACATTTCCAGTTATCCCGTCAAGAAGGCCCACCTTCCTCGCTAATCATTTATTCCATACCACTTCCCCAGCTTCGACGGACGCATCGTAGAAGCCATTTTCATTTGCAAAAAGCTAGGTAAGATCATTAAAAATTAAAAAAAAAGGGCGCCCTTTAAGAGACGATATATGCAGCATATGATCATGTTGCTCATGATGAAAAGGATATCAGAGTTGAAACTGCAACAACCAACAACATCTAAATTGTGAAAGAACTTCATAAAAAACCTAGTCATTTGGTTCGATACTATGGACATTGAAAGACTAGTGTATTTACTTGCAAAACATAGCACTTAATATGAAAGAATGGTGTATTTAATTAATTCCTACCGCTGAACAGAATTATATAGTAGCTCGATCGACCACCAGAGAGAAGGAGAATTCCAACCTGAGACGCCTTGCAAAGGGTGATGCACACACCACCTGCACCATGAGCCCACCGCCACGAGGTTGTCGCGGTGGTTTCCGTCGCTCGACTGATAATTACCGCCGCGCGGGAAGCGGTTCCTCACCATGTACCCCAGAGTCTCCTCTCCGTCACATCCTCAAGATCCTTACTGGACAGTGGGAAGTGGAGAAGCACTTGAATGATCCCAGCATCAAGTCCCATACCACCTGTACATCAATGGGCACTCCGTGTTATACGAAGCCCCGGCACGCCCTCAGGCCAGAATTGCCTCCGCGATCGGTGCCACAAGGTCTGCAGGCCCTGTGTTCTATCCGATATGTTCGTTGACAAACATGGCACACCAAAGAAACCCTGCTCGGCTGTGGAGGAGATCGTAGGCCCTGCTCGACCGTGTAACATCAACTTGTGAGCTGGTCAATTTTGGCCACAACTGGGCAGTTACTATATCAACTACCATCATTTATTTCAAAATGTAGTTTGAAACAAGATATGTGAAAATACCTCTAGGAATCGGTCCAAGAATCGATCACGACTTTGATGGTGGCTCCTGTAATCGGCAGCTGCAGCTCCAAGAGCATAGACCCCAGCCGTACCGCACAGAAATGTCACTCCTCCACAGCAACAGGGAAAAGATTCACAAACTTGAGTACAGTATTGATGGTCAATGTTTTTCATCATATTACATTTTCAGAAATTACTTGTGAGCCGACTACAGAGGAGTCCGTAAGGAATGACTTTCTCATCAGATGTGTTAAATTACATAACTAGGGCGTGGCTAGAGTAGGAAATCGGGCCCGTATGTGGGTCGGGCCGGGTTGGGTCGGTCCATTGGGCCTAAAAAAAAAATTTAAAATTATTTTTTTTATTAATAAAAAAATATTTGAAATACAACAATTTTTATACATAAAAAATACAAAAGATATTTATATCATTTGTTTTACATTTTTTTTTTCAATTTTTACATCAAGAATTATTCATTTGGGAAGTATGTTCTGTCTGTTGAAGTTGATGTCGCATCATCGTCTTCTTCTGATTCAGACTTCAAACTTAATCCTTGAAGACGATCAACCGCATCGTACCAATCTTTTAAGCAGACGGAGGCTTCTACAGACTTCTCTGATAATCTACATCTTTTATCATTTAATACTCTTTT
>JAMKQA010002222.1:0-20606 GCA_024699735.1 Posidonia australis | reverse complement strand
AAAAAATTTAAAATAACAAACACAACTTTACATATAATCACATGAGTTATAACTTATAAAATAACAAACAAAATTTTACATATAAATTATTAACAACATAACATAATATTTTTATAACATAATATAATTTAATAACATATCATAACATAAATTAATAACTATTATCATAACATAACTATTATTAATATCATAACATAAGTAAATAATACTTTTATAACATAAGTTAGAGTTGGGGACGGGAAACTTGGAGACGACTGACGACTCGCTCTGGCGACTAGCGGACGACGACGGGCTGGGGACGACAAAAGGCTCGGGACAACGAAGGTCTGGGGCTGGCGACTAGCCGACGACAAAGGACTGGGGCTGGCGACTCGCCAACGACGAAGGGCTGGGGCTCGAGACTCGCGGGTGGCGATCAAAGGAGTAGGGGCTGGACCCGCAGATCGACGGACAACATAGGAGAAGCTCGACGGCCAGTGGGCAGACGGTGTTGGACGACGAAGGTGGGTTGCGGAGCAGAGGTTGGAGTCTTGGAGATCGGTGGGTCGACTGGAACTTTCGTTGCTAATTTTAAAGACCAAGCAAGAGGTGGAGCAGATCACGGGTGTCGGGATGGAGTAGATCACGGGTGCAGTGGCTGAAGCAGAGGCCAGAGGATCACATGTGTCGTCTTTGTCGACTTGCGAGGAAGGCGTGTCGTTCGTGTCGGAGTGATTACGTGTAGAAAACACCTAATATCCACCGACATCCATCGACACAACGATACGCGTCGACATCTTCACGGAAATCAGGTACTTCGCGACATACCTAAACATATCGTTTCTGTAGTTCCGTCTTCCGATACGTGTCAGCGAAATTTCGCCGACACGCACCGACATTTATTTCCATGGGCCAGACCCCAACAACAATTGCACTGAGCAAGAAATGAGAGCTGCAAACAGGCTCAAATCAGGCCTGATCCATACAAGGGCCCATGTCCATTCACAGTTCCTAGCGCTTTAGTAATCTATAGGGCTAATGGTTTGGTTTAAAGTCATTAACCCATTTGACACAACCCATTATTTTAGAATACTCAATGAAAAATCAAAGTTGTCCAACCCATAAACTTGTAACTTTTCCATCCAAACTCTTAATAGGTTGGATCATGGATTAGGTTAAACCGATTAATCAATTTCACACAATCCATTATTTTAATGTGTCACTTGAAAAATAAAACTCATTAGACTCGTTAAGCCATAACCTGTCAACCCTAATACTTAATGTGTTGGGTCATGGGTTGGATATATCATCCAACCTATTAAACCGTTAGTGTCGTATTTTTGGACAATTTTACAAATTTAAAGAGAACTCTATACCTACCTTGCTAATATTGTTGACTTAGTGTTTCAAATGTTTTATGTATGTGGTTTCCTCTACAAGGAACATGAAAAGTTTGTGTTTTTAGAGATTATTAATTAATTATTGTTGGTCCTTTGTTCGTATTTTACTAGTTCACACTCTATAAATGTTTAGAACATTTATTTGAATGATTCTTGCATCTTGAAATATTATATAAACATGTTTTTATAAAAGTTAATTTATTATAATGATTTATCATTTTATTGTGTATTGATTTGTTTAATCCATTAACCTAATTGTTACACTAACGAGTTGAGTAAGATTACGAGTCAAGGATTAGATAAACATGTTATATTGAAATGGATTGAATAATGGGTGGACCTCTACCGGACGCAACTAGACGGGTTGAAATCTGTAATAATCAGGCCTAGAGGACCCATTTGCCTTCTTGGGTCGGCTGGACCCAATTCCAAATAGGGCCGAACCACACATACCACGGGCTGTAGGGTGCCTAATTCTATTTCCAAGTCTATAACTACTTGTCTAAATTGCATGAATATGTTTGGTTCAATATGGTCGACCTAATCAGTATACACAACAAAGTCACAAAGGAAGTATTTTTGCTTCTTTTTTTAACCAACCGTATGGCTTGAATTCTTATACCCATCCTATTATCATATTGAGGCAAGTTTTGATAAATTTCAATGATTAAATTTGAATGCTTGGATCAACAGTAAAATAAACTCCACAGATTATAAAATTAAAGGATGTTGTATACCCTTTAAGTGGATTAGGAGAACCATTCCTAGATCTAGCAACACTGCAATTCGTTGTAATACACCACTATATGTTTGTATGGAAAGCTAGCTGGTAATCTCCTTTTCTTCTGAAAAACTTAATTTGACAACTTTTCCACCACAACCAAATTGAAGATTATAATCCTTGTATGAGTAAATGGATGCCTAGCTAGCAGTGAAATTTTGTTTGGAAGTTGATGTTGTTTACATCATTACCTGCAGGACTCCGGTATCTCTTCCTGCTCCGGCGGCACCGGCGCCATGATACAGACTGAAGTGTCCCTCCAATTAACCGAACGAGACTTGAACAGATCAAAATTGCAGTTCCACTTCACCTTCTTCTGGTTATCCCTCGAGTACAGCTCCTCCTTCACCTTCCCATCCCCCTCGTTGAACCTCCTCACTCCCTCGATCATCTCCGCCATCACCGCAGCGGGGACTCCATGGCCGACCACCTGGAAGAACCCCCACTCCGAGGAGGCCCTGCGGATCTCCTCCACCACCGAGGCTTGGTCCGGGTGAAGGAGGTCGATGACGGGGACCTGGGGCGCGGGGTGACTGGCCGTGGGGATGGAATCGATCGGCTCATCGGAGGGGAGGTGGAAGATGCCGGGGACGGTGGCGATGCCGGCGTCGACGAGGCCTTTGACGCCGGCCTTGGTGTTGTCGAAGGCGAGGACGTCTGCTTGCCTGTCGTAGCCGGCGGCTGCCATGTTCGCAGTTCAGGTCAGTGGTGAATGGATCGGTAGAACAAACGGACGATTGACGACTGTAACGAACAGAAACGAGTGGTAACGCTCAGCAGCCGCCCTGCCGAGAGAGGGGGAGGGACATTTACCCAATATTCCACATATTTAATGGAATTTGAAAATGACTAAAAGGTCCGAGTAGGTGGAACTCTTTTCTGTAAAGGTATTCTGTTTTTTTTTTAATAAAATTTAATTATATAGTTAGTTAATTTATAATTAAAATTTCATTTTAATTTAAGTTATATTTACTATTAATTTTTAATCTAAAATTTAACCATTAAATTTTAACAAAATATGTTGAATTACAAGACTTTTAGATCAAAGATTAATAGATATTTGATTTATAGAAATTTTTATTATATATTTATAGATATTTAATAAATATATTTATATAATTATTTTTTTCTCTATATATTTATTTTATAAAAAATAAGATAACCACGACTGTATTAACTGTAGGCCACAGTGGCAGACTAACTGTCGCCTTTTAAGCCAATTTGGATACTTCGGGGAGAAGATATTCTAATATTTGTCCTTCATTTCTACAGCAGAAACCAGTTTGATGTCGTATTTAAGTAGAACTTCGACTTTTCACTGTAGATCGTAGACTTTCCTTTACTAGTGGACTTTTCGCAGTTGAACTCTTTTAATCCATACCTTTCTAATAAAAAAGCATAGTTTTGATTCCGTCTTTTTTTTTTTTTTTGACTAAAATACTCCTAAAAAGTTAAACATACACCACTCATGTCCTTCCTTCTTTTTTTTTGATATTGGTATGTATATATTTTCTCCTTGTGGTCCGTGAGATTCGAACCTGAGAAGAAAGTGGAAGTTCCACTCCTCCTAGTCAACTGCACCATGTTAGTTGGTGAATCCACATAATCCCAACAGCACAAGCAGCCTTCTGTTTCATTCTTTCATCTCTTACAAACTGTTCGTTCAGAAGAGAGACACAGAATGTCTCCTACGTACTGTTTATTTACGAAAGAAAATATATAAGTAGAAAATAACGAGAGAGAAGAATTCTTCTTCTTCTTTTTTCTTAATCTTTTTAAATTTATTTTATTCTTTATTTCCATTACGTAGGATCCACTTATTCTAATCTCTTATTTTAATCTTATTATGTAGAGTCTATCTATTTTATTTATAATTATATATTTCTTTTGTTGTTTCAAATAAATAACTAACTTTTTGTTTTTGTATTCGTATGATTTCCTAAATTTGCTCTTTTTTTTTCCTTTTTGGTTTCATAAAATTAATTATCTATTATATACTATTTGTTTAGAAAAGAGAATTAAGAAATATAGGTTAAAAGTAACGAGGGAGTATAATCTTTTTTCTCCTTTTTTTAGTTTATTTTAGTTTTTTAATTTAACTAAATACTCTTCCTATACTATATAAATTTTTTAATATCACATATGTACATGTTTTTATGTTTGCTTTTCTTAATCTTTCTACACATCAACGTGAGGTTTTTTTGCTTGTTTCTATCCATTCAACGAGAAATTATTCAATGTATCAAGCACAAACCTTCACCATGCGACCAACTAATAATAGCCTCCAGCTTTCTTCTTCCTCTTGGCATAGGGTTTTGGTGGTGCAACATCTTTTTTTCTTGACAATAGTCTTCGTTGGAGGTTCTTTTGATTGTAGTACGTTGTTCTTGCTTGCCTTCTTCGCCAAGATAGGTTAGGGTTTCTATTATCTTCTTTTCCTTTGGTGCAATACAATTGTGGGTTGTGGGTTATTCTGGTTATGGGCTCTTTGGCTATTGAACTCAGTGGAAGTCAGCCCTTGCATCGATCTTTTGTGGAGGTTTTAGGAGGGAGGGCTATTGAAGATGATATTTCATTTCCTGAGTGATGTGTATGTTTTAATTAACTACAAGTATACAATGTACTATGTAGTACGTATGTAAATACGAGTTTATCTCACAGAGACTCGTGACTTTCAAAACTTTGATTGTGAAATGTGAATTAGAAAATTAAAAGAGATGATGATGGATTATATTTAAAGTTAATTAAAAAGAAAAAATCACAAAGAAACTATCCATAATAAAAAGCACATCTAGAAGTTTTATCCATTAGATCACAGTGAATCATACAAATATCTAGTTTATCTAGTGGATCACAAATATCTAGTGCAATAAGTTCTAATTATCATGGTTTATTATTAAACAAAAATAATGCATGAAAATAAAACACCTATTCTGCAATATTAAGGTCTAACAAGCTAGCAAGAATAAGATCTATCATTAAGTATAGACCATGAGAATACATGATTAACAATGATCTATCAAAATATAATTGCAAAAGTAGATAATAACAAAGAGACAATAATCATGAAGCATAAAAAACAAGATGAGAATAAATATTGCAATCACATCCTAAATCTAACTTCAAGAACTCTAAATGTAAAAAGAGATTTAGCTACTCAAGAAGATGATAGAAAATAAAAGCTAAAATAAAGGACATAAAATAAAATACATAATTGAAGGAAAAATAAACTTTTATTGATAAATAATGAGATTACATCAGAAATACACTTGAAGAGAGGAAAATACAAGAAGGGAAAAGTTTAAGTTTAGAAAGTGAAAGTTGATCTTCTAGATTTATACAAGAGGTCCTTTTATAGACTTACAAAGACTTTCTTATGTCGGAGACAAATCCGAGTACAAATTTTAAATTTTAATTTTAAATACAAGATATTTTTAACTGAAGATCATAACAACTAAATATTAAGTCAAAAATATCATCTACGAGCGCCTAAAAGGTGTTCTTTGTGCAATTGGGCGCTTAAGAAGTGTTCACGTCAGTCGGAATTTGATCTGCTTTCGTCAATTCATTAGTTGATATTTCTTCCAATATTGATGTACGTGGAAAACATGAATTTGACTTTTCGACGTAGTTCTACCATTTTTCATGTAAAAATCTTTTCTCTTCTAACACATTTATTCTTTTTCCCTCCTTTTTTCTAAATTCTTTATAAGTTACTAGGTTCCTGCAAAATTTACATGAAACACCTTTAGTAGAATTATTTATATACAATAATCAATAAATATGGACAATAAAATATGTATGAATTATGAGGTAATCAAACACAACCATACCTATCTTTTACTAGTCCCGAGCAAAACTGACTTTAATCTAATAAAAGAAAATTTTAACTTACTTTTACAGGAATCGTGATTGCACTTAGTATGTACAACAAATCTTTAAATCCTTAAGTTATCCTAGTAGATGAGTGGTATCTCGTGAGCGTTTGTAGTGGATCTATCCCAAAAATCCCATTAAAAAGGAACAAAGAATAAAGAAAGTGAAAAAAAAAAATCTACAATATTCACATTAATCTACTCAACTAAAAAGATCTATAGTTCTCAAGTGTCTTAATCCTCTAATTTAACTTTTATTGAGAATTCTTATCTTGTCATTATAGAGAGTCTGTCTTATTTTTCACATCATCTTCTTAAAAATTATTCATATGTATCTTGTGTTTGTGAAATAGACCTTAGCATAGGTTTTCAAATTCAATTTTACTACCTTAGCAATTTTATTTCATTGAGTTATGTCTTGCTTTTTTAAACTTTATTTTAACTACCCATTAAGAAAGTTTTAGGTCAATGGATTCCAAACCAGACGACTTTAGGTCACTAGATGTGAAGACACTCATAAAGACTTAATTACTCAAGTAGCTAAGGTCTCGAAGATAAGACCTTTTTTTTCTTTTGTCCTTTAATTACCCTTTTATGTGAATATTAATACTTACTAAGGCATGATACCTAATTACTCAATGATTATTAGTTTTTTTTTCTTTTATCCTCTAATCACCTTTTCACATAAATATTAATGCTTACTGAAACACGATATCTAGTTACTTAGTGGTTATTAGACATTTTTTTCTTTTTTTTTAATTATTAAGGTGTTTCAAGTCTTCCTTTATTCCATATAGCTAAGGTTTAAAGTGACAGTACAATATAAGATATATATAAGTTATGAATATTTCTGATGATATTATTTTTCAAATTTTATCTTTACTCTTTGAATCATAGGATTCCCAATTACTCAATCTTATCTTTGAACTTTAAACACAAAGTTACTAATTCACTTCGAATTGATTAAACCAATGTGGATAGTTCTCTTTTTTTTCAATTTTTTTTTGAATGCAAAGAAAAGAAAAGAAACAAAACTAACCTATAAAAAACATCTTTTTGGATTTTTTTTCCCCATTATTTTTTAAAGGAAATTGAAAAGACAGATAAGGCTCCCCTTCACACCTAACTCATGTGTTATCCTTAATGTATGTAATAAATATGATATGATCAATAAATTGAAATAAGATAAGGACAATGTTATCTGATTAGGGATGAAGTACTCCTACAGCTAAGAGAGAATACACACACACACACACACACATACATATACATATTTCCAAGATAAACAAAAACTTAAGTCTCATGATTTAGATGGAGGCCTAGCTTTCCAAATTTATTTTCTCTTTTTCAAAAATCATGTCAGCTCATCTTTAATTAATTCAGAAATATCCTCCTCTATGAATTAGACTATAAAAGCTCTATATTCCTCATATGCATTTTGAGTCAATTGTTGGATGTCTATATAAGATAGCGCATGAATTGATTTAATGATAGGATTAGAATAATGAAGTAGAATATAAATAGTAGAACCAATAGATTCATCATTTGATGAAAAAGATGGCTCACGTGGAGACTCATGAGGGATAGAAAGAGATTCAATTTCAACATTGAGTATTTGCTCATGGACCTTCTTAGTAAACTTCTCTACCAGGGTCTTTTACACTAATTAGAATTCTTAGATTTGAACTTAGCCTTAGTTTTGGGTCCAGGCCCCATATGTCAAACATTGGGATTTTTGAGAGAATACATGAATTAATTATCTATCTTGAAAACTTTAAGTTTTGCTATCATATTGTCAAATGTGAACTTCAATATATCATTCCAACAATTGATCAAGACATTGGATGTTGTTAAAAATAGTCGTCCCAAAATAATAGGTGTTTTTTTTTAATAAAACGTAATCTCCATTGCATAACAAAAAAAGATTACAAAACCAACTCTTGGAGGACAAGACAAAGCAAAATCTCATAAGAGCCGCACAATGATCTAAAGATACAAGCTAAGACATCAAGCAGAATCTGCCCCCAGATCCACAAAAGAAGGAAACTTGTGCTAATGGCTTGCCTTGATACGACCTGACCGTCGCTGACCACCTGGAGGGATCAATTAAGCGTAGTCCTTGTGCTTTTTCTTCCGTTTCCTACCTATCACAGAAACATATTCCCCATAGTACAAGGCAGCCACACTAGGTGCCCTATCACTTTCGTACATGACCTCCTTAAAATCACGACCAACAATGTCTGAATCTGAAGATTCCTCCATCATAGTGGGAGAACCATGAGAGGCCTTGTAGAGGAGATCCCTTGGAGGGATAACCATATCAACCTCATTGACACATAGTTAGTATCTTGCAAGTCCTTATGAAGTGCCCTAAGCTCGTTGGCCTCCCTATACATCAAAAGATCCTCACTAACAGATTTCTTCACCTCCTCCTGCTTGGATTTTTCATACATGGCAATAATAATTAGTTGAGCCCATTGTTGGAAAGCTGCCTTCTCCTACTCCTCCTTTGAAGCTAAGGTATTCCAGTAGCTTAAAAAGGATCTTATTGTCACGGAGAAGCTGGATTTCTTTTGGGATGATGACCTAGAAATATGGGCTTTGCCGGTAAAGCTGTTTTAGGAGGATGTTGAGGAGGAAGGGGAGCTACGTTCTAATGTTAGAGATGAGGATGGTCAAGAGGTCATGCCAAATACAACAGATGATGTGCAACAGGTTGGTTGTGCTATGAATGATGAAGGTGGGAGAAAGTGTATTGGTAATGACAGGGTGATGGTTATATGTGATGAGAATGCTTCGGGTGCTTCAAGTACTGCTGTTGATGGCTGAGATTGCTCTCAATCTGAAGGGGTTGTGCGTGAAGGTTTAAACGGAGGCCGAGTAGACCTCGAAAAGGTACTGCTATATTTCATCAAGGATATGTGAGTGAATCTTGTGTGGATGATGTCATTATTGAGCCTAAACATCATAGAGGTGGTCCAGTGACTCACTGTAAGTCCTCTTCTAGTGCTCTTCAGAATGCTTTTGAACTTCTCTCTCATGAAGAGCATAATCTGGATTGTTAAGGGGGTCCGCAACAGTTCCAGTTTAAGGAAGTTGAAGTTTCTGATTAAAACCCATAGTCCTTCTTTGGTGGCTGTTCTTGAGCCTTTTATTAGTGTGGATAGAGGTGACAATATAAGGCAGCACCTTAGTTTTGAAAAGTTTGTGGCCAACGACGATAAAACAACAAAGATTTGGGTCTTTGATAAAGATTCTATTAAGATGGAAGTGGTGGTAGTTGACAAGCAAGCTTTAACAGTGTTCGTTTTTTATAGCAATGTTGGCAGCAAGGTCTTGTTTACCTTTGCCTATGAGGAATGCAGAAGGTTATGGGAGCACTTGTTTCTTGTGGTGCAAATGGATGTGAACGTCCCATTGAGTGTGGTTGGGGATTTTAATACGGTGCTTTCTTCTTTTGAGAAAAAGGGAGGGAGGTTTCTTAGGTTGCTTCACATGGATGACTTCAGAGAATGTCTGGGGTCATGTAAACTTTTTGATATTAGTTTTATGAGTTCTCCATTTACTTGGCGTGGGTACAATAGATTTTTGGCTTGACTGGATTGATGCTTGATGAATTGCTAAGAGCTTCATGTTTAGGTTGCTCATCTTTCGCAGGTGAATTCAGATCATTCTCCTTTGTCGCTCAATCTTTCCAAGCCTGAGGAGTCTTGGCCGTGGCCATTCAAGTTCTAGGATATCTAGTTAGAAGATATCGGCTACATGCAAACAATTAAGCTTTCTTGGGATAAGTTTACGGTCGATGAAGGTGATATGCCTTTTTATTGGTTCCATAAGTTTAAACATTTGAAAGAAGACCTACGGTGTAACACTCGTAAAATTTATTTTGTAATTATTTATATTTTAATGAATTTTTTCCTCAACGGGTGTTACTGTTCCAAGACACGTTTGTGTGGTTTTGGATTTTTGAACTTAGACCTCGTGGACTGGCTTCTGTTGCACGTCCTTATGCGTGATTGGCACTATACATTGTGACACTGTGCTTGTATGGAATCGGGTGTGGGGTCCGCGTTGTGGGCCGGTTCGTGGGAGCGAGTTGGTGGTGTGAGTTTGGTATGCTCGTGTGACTTGAGGGTAGATGGGATGCGTGGTTGTACACGCGCTCAACTACCACCTTGCATGGCTTTATAAGCCCATGTGTGGTGGCCACGACCAACTCACCCTTCCTCTCCTCCTCTTTCCCCTCTGCTTCCGTCCCGAGCATGCCACATTTCTTCCTTTCCTCTCCCTCCACTTAACTCCTCCTCTTTCCCGACTCTCTCTTTCTCTCTCCCTCCCCTGTCCCTCCTCCCCTGCTTCTCCCCTCCTCTGTTCGGCATGCTCAAGGGTTGGCAACGGTGTGCGGCAACGTACGGTGGTGAGTGGAGCTCTGGAGTTGCGTCCCAAAGGTCGAGGAAGCCCCGTGGACGTCATGATCATCGGAGTTGACCGGAGGATCGTCGGAACACGCATTACAGGTACGTATCTTCAACCCATGTAATAGAGAGCATGAAATTAGTAGAAATTGATAGGATTGCATTGAATCTAGGTAAATTTACATTTCTAAAATTTATTGTGACTTTATGAGAATTTATGGTGCATTTATGGGCATTTATGCCGGTGATTGCGTTTTGAGTTGTTTTGACCCTTATGCCTTTGCGATTTTATATCTTCATGCATGGTGAATGATTTTTGGTTTTGTTTGTTGGGATTTGGAGGTGACTCAAGGGTCTAGACCTTATGTTTTAGGCAAGATTTTTGATGATTGTTTGAGGGGTCCGATCGTTAGTCCCAATTAGGGTGATTTTGAAATGTAGGGTTTGGGTCATTTTCTGTTTTTCGTAGAATTTGACATGCCGAACAATTTCGGTATGCCGTTTTTCGGTCAATTTTGATCCTCTGGTCAAAATTCGGTCGTCCGATTTTAGACGATCGTCCGAATCAGGAGATTTCGGTCGACCGGAGATTTCGGTCTACCGGAGATTTTGGTCGACTAGAGATTTCAGTCGACCGAACCATTTTCAATATATTGATTTTGACCTGAGTGTTGACCATTGATTTGATTTGATCGACCGACCCAAATCGGTCTACCAAACCAGGGATTTTCGACATACCGAACCTGTTTTCGGCATGCCGAAGCTAGACCTAAATGCTTTTACAAAATGTGATTTTTAGGAAGTTTTACAGATTAGTTTGTTTTGTCCCCTTGAAATGAGATTGTGGGTTGTCAATGGTGATCTCTTGGGACACCTGATGTGCCGCTTTATCGAGGTTTTGAAAGAGTTTTCAAAGATATGAAAAATGATTTGAAACTGATTTCAAAGAGATGAGTTGGCAGATTTGGAAAATGTTTTTCGTAGTTTTCTATGTGCCAACCGAGACAATGTGGGACCATGTCGTCGAGACTAGGGAATGTAACGACATTCTCGGGTGGTCGGGCACGACTCCCTGGTTGAGGTCGAGGGCCTAGATACCTAAGACTGAGGAGCGTCAGGTCTTGGAGGTATGAGACTCCTTGACTGTCGTCTCGAAGTTAGGGTTGTGGTCCACAGATTGAGGTGTCTTGTGGCACGATAGGAAGGTATGATACTCCTGTTGTCGTTGTGAGCACTAAGGCTTGGGTGTCATCGGGTGTGGAGGTATGACACACCCTCCTGAGCACCGTGTGTGGAGGACGCCTTGAGGAGGCAGGCCCTGTAGTGGCCGGTGTAGGTGAGACACGTGACCCGTAACTAGTAGCATCCTGAGAAACAGGACAGCCTTCCCAAGGAGGGGTTGGCTTTGTGAGGGTTCTCCAGGTAGGAAGAATCGCGGGATGGTGATCGCTTCTGTATAAGGTGGCTTCACCGTGGCAGTGCAGAACACCGTGGTCGCTCCGTGATGGACTGTTTGTGGCCAACGTTTGGTTGCCTAGCGTCGGACTTCCCGACTCACTATGTGTGGTTTTGGCCATTGAGGGTCTTTGCTTGTGGTTTTGGGCTGGTAGAACCCCAGATGTGGTTTTGGCCGATGTGGGCCTGGTTTATGGAGTTTTAGAGAAATGGTTTGTAAAATGAGTTTAAAAGAAAATTAATTACGATTTACTTTCCACGATTTTCTTGGGGTGCATACTAGGTGACCTCTGTCACCCATGCGTTTTCCTTGTATTTTTGGGTTGTAGGTGCAAGCATGTAGAGGTTTAGCGTAGTGCATATAGTCTAGAGTCTCTTAGCCGCACACACAGGTTCCTGGTAGTTTAATATCTTCTGTTTGGCTTTAATTTTTTCGTAATTTAATTTGTTTTAAATTATTGTGGAAAATGTGGGACGTTACAATTTGGTATCAGAGCTCCATGTTCACTAAGTTGCACTACACCTAGGGTGTTCAGTCTAGAGACTCCATAGGTTTTGCATGCATGGTAGAGTCTACACCTGATCTCTTAGTGGTTTCTTGGTTGTTGCTTTGTTTATGGTGCAGGTACTTTGCCTTTCTCCGGTAGGATGCCTTGTTGTGGTCGTAAGGGTAAGACCCCTATCGAGGAGGCTAGTCCCAAGAGGATGTAGGCAAATGGAAGGCGGTTCGTGCGGAACTGAGGAATTTGGCACACGGGATCTCCCATGCATTCAACAAGAGTAGTGCTAGTGAGCTGTGGAGTGACCTGTGGCTGAACTAGTTCACGAAGCTTCATCCGTCGTCGTTCAAGGGCAAGGTCAATGTTGAGGAGAGTGAGGCCTGATTGGAGAAGGTGGTGAAGATGTTGGAGAGCATGGCGTGCCTAAAGGAGCATTGGGTGCGACTACCGCCTTATCTGCTGGATGGTGAGGCAGATAGGTGGTGGAAGTTTGTGAGGCAGTAGAAGTTCCGGGACTCAGTCAATGTGAGCATCCAGTGGAAGGATTTCAAGGCGGCCTTCTATGATAAGTATTTTTCTATTCATGTGAAGGAGCAGCTTCGTAGAGATTTCTGGAGTCTGGAGCAGGGCACGATGTCGGTGCTCAAATATGAGACTAAGTTTGTTTGGCTAGGACGCTTTGCTCATGCCTATGAGTTTGAGGAGGAGCGGGCGCAGAGGTTTATGGACAGCTTGAACCTAGTGCTACGGGTAAAGTGATGGCCTGGCGGTGCTAGAATGTGGAAGACATGGTTGGGATGGCGTATCACTTCGAGGCAGAACATCAGAAGTTTCTGGAGAGTCATCCCAAAGGGAAGGGTAAGTCTTCTTTTACCTCTCGATTCTCTTTCTCCGGTCCTCCAACTGCTAGTAGTTCAAGTAGCCTTGAAAAGAAGCAGAAGGCGAGGTCCAGTGTTTCCTCTACAAACTAGCGGAGTTTTGCTGGAAGTAACGGAGCTAGCCTCAGTCAGACAAGGTTCAGCGCTCCCGGTGGGAACCAGTACTTCAATTGTGGTCAAGAGGATCACATCGCTGCATATTGTCCCCATCCTTGACGAACCTCAGCTCCAATGGTGTGCTATAATTGTGGGAAAGCGGAACACGTTCAGAGATATTGTCTGGAATCGCCGAAGAAGGCAGGAAGCGCACCACAACAGCCGACTAAGGGACGGGTGTTTACCATTGCAACTCCAGGTGTTGGGTCTTCGGGAGATGTAGTTGAGGGTAAGGATGATTAGTTGGTTCCGTAACCCTCTAGGATTTGTTGTAATCTCCTTGTAATCTAGACATCTGCCTGATTGTATGGATGTGTGGTGTTGTTTTATTTGGCCATCAGGTTCTTTTATTATAATTGGGCAAATGGCCAAAGTGTTGTTTGACTCTGGGAGATATTTCTCCTTTATCTCTTAGTCTTTTGCGACGGAGTTGGGAGAGAGACCAGTTAGATTGACCTTTCATCTCAACGTGTGACGCTGCTGGAGGAGCACAGTTTGGCATAAAAATATCTACGGTCTGTCGACTTGATGCTGAACGGCAGAGAGTTCGACGCCAGCTTGGTTGTGATGGACATGTAGGAGTACGATGTGATACTCGACATGGACTAGTTAGCGCAGCAATCCGCTTTAATTAACTGTGCTCGAAGGAGAGTTTATTTTGGGTCTCCTGAGGATGGGACTTTCTTTATGCAAGATGGGTGTTAAGGTGAGCCTAAGCTTGTCATTTCAGCTATGAAGGCTTATAAGTCTTTGGTCAGGAGTTGCATGGGTATCTAGCTAGTATAGTTACCTCCACTTCTCCTGAGTTGGATGTTCACAACATCTCTGTGGTATGTGAATATCCCGACGTCTTCCCTGACGATTTGCCTAGTATGCCACCTCACAGGGATCTAGAGTTCTCGATCGATTTGATCCCCAGGTTTGGTGTTGTGTCGAAGCCTCCTTATTGCATGGCACCAGCAGAATTATTAGAGCACAAGACTCAGTTGCTGGACAAGGGGTTTATCAGGCCGAGTGTGTCTCTGTGGGGAGCGCCTGTCTTGTTCGTTCGTAAGAAGGATGGTTCGCTCTGACTGTGTATAGATTATCGGATGCTGAACTAGATCACAGTGAAGAACAAGTATTCCTTGCCCCGCATTGATGACCTATTTGACTAATTGTAGTTTGCATTTGTGTCCTCGAAGATTAATCTGAGGTCAGGGTATCACCAGTTGAGGATACGAGACTCAGACATTCAGAAGACTGCTTTCCGGAAGTGGTACGGGCATTACGAGTTCACGGTCATGCCTTTCGGCTTAACCAATGCACCGACTGCGTTTATGGATCTGATGAACAGGATTTTCAGCCCTTTTCTGGATCAGTTCGTTGTGGTTTTGTTGATGTCATACTGGTCTACTTCCCTGATGTTGAGACTCACGCCTTGCACTTGAAGGAAGTTTTGGATACTCTGAGGCGTCATCAACTATACGCCAAATTCTCCAAATGTGAGTTCTAGCTGAGTGAAGTTATGTTCCTTGACCATTTGATTTCTGGAGAAGGCATCAGAGTCAATCCTGCCAAGGTCAAGGCAGTAAGTAGTTGGGAGCGACCTAGGACTGTGACGGAAATCAGGAGTTTCTTAGGTCTGACGGGCTATTATAGGGGGTTAATCAAGAATTTCTCCTCTATAACCGTGCCTTTGACAGTGTTGACTAGGAAGGGAGTTCCGTTTTGTTGGGACCAGAATTGTGAGGCGAGTGTCCAAGAGCTGATGTCTCGTCTGGTTTCTGCCCCTGTGTTGACTTTACCTTCTGGAAGTGGTAACTTCACTGTGTATAGTGATGCCAGTAGTGTTGGGTTAGGATGTGTTCTGATGCAGCATGACAATGTCATCGCATATGCATCGCGCTAGCTAAATGATTATGAGAAGAACTACTCGACTCACGATTTGGAGATGGCTGCCATAGTGTTCGCTCTCAAGCTCTAGCGACACTATCTCTATGGGGAGCAGTTTGAGGTCTTCATCGATCATTAGAGCTTGAAGCATATCTTCACGCAGAGGGACCTCAACCTGAGAGAGCACCGCTGGGTGGAATATCTGAAGGACTATGATTTCAGCCTGTCTTACCATCCTGGCAAGGCCAACATGGTCGTCGATGCCTTGAGTCGGTGTACGCATGTGATGGCGAGCTTGATGGTCAAAAGGTGGACCATACTAGAGGATCTAGTGAGCTATAGGCCGAAGCGGCAAGCTCGGGGAACAGTTGGTGCCTAGGTGGCCAACCTGTCTGTTCACCCTAAGCTGTTAGAGTTTATTGTCGCCTGCCAGCAATTGGATCCGTTTGTTCAAGCTGTACTTGAGAAGCTAGAGGCTGGTGGAGAGTCTCATTTCTCTGTTGGAGCATATGGGGAGCTGAGGTACGATATGAGTCTGTATGTGCCCCAGCATGAGGAAGCCAGGTAGAGGTTGTTGGATGAAGTGCATCGGTCTAGGTACACTATTCACCCTGGGAGTACGAAGATGTACTAAGACCTAAAGCGGAACTTTTGGTGGCCTGGCATGAAGAAAGATGTTACTGACCATGTGGCGAGGTGTACAACCTGCCAGCTAGTCAAGGCAAAGCACTAGAGACCTGGAGGGACATTGCAACCGTTGGATATTCCTGTGTAGAAGTGGGAGCAAATCTCGATGGACTTTGTGACTGGTTTGCCGCGGACTCAGAGGAAGAATGACACTGTGTGGGTGATCGTGGATTGGCTAATCAAGTCTGCTCATTTCCTGGCTATTCGGGTGAAGCTTCCAATGCACCACCTGGAGGAGTTGTCTGTATCCGAGGTGGTGAGGTTGTATGGTGTTCTGGTGTCCATCGTGTCGAACAGAGATACGAGGTTCACCTCAAGGTTCTAGAGAACTCTGCAGGAGGCCTTTGGCACTGTGCTCAACTATAGCACAACATTTCATCCCCAGTTGGATGGTCAGACAGAGAGGACTATCCAGACACTGGAAGATATGCTCAAAGCATGTGCCTTAGACTTTCAAGAAAGTTGGGAGGACCATTTGCCATTGATTGAGTTCGCCTACAACAATAGTTACCACTCAAGCATCGAGATGGCGCTGTACGAAGACCTGTATGGTAGGCCATGCAAATCGCCGGTTTACTGGAGCGAGGTGGGCGAGTGTCAATTGATTGGTCCTGAGCTTGTGCAGTTGTATGCAGACAAGGAGGATCTGTTCTGTAGCAGGTTGTTAGCTGCACAGATTCGACAGAAGAGCTATGACGTCCGTGCACGACGTGTTCCATGTCTCCATGCTAAGGAAGTGCCTAGCTGATGCATCTCATGTGATCCCAGTTCAGCTAGAAGGGCTCCAAGAAGATCTGTCCTTTGTGGAGGATGCCATCCAAATTGTTGACCGCAAAGAGCAGGTGCTGCAGAACAAGGTGATTCTACTGGTTTTGGTGCAGTGGCGACATCATGGAGTCGAGGAGGCCACGTGGAAATGTGAGGAAGCCATCCTAGCTCAGTATCCGTATCTTTTCGCCTAGTGATTTTGAGGGTGAAATCTTCTTTTAAGGGGGTTAAGATGTAACACTCCTAAAATTCATTTTGTAATTATTTACATTTTAATGAATTTTTTCTTAGACGGGTGTTACTGTTCCAAGGCCCGTTTGTGTGGTTTTGTGTTTTTGGACTTGGGCCTCGTGGACTGACTTCTATTGCATGTCCTTGTGCGTGGTTGGTACTGTGCATTGTGGCACTGTTCTTGTGTGGGCCCGGTTGTGGGTCCGTGTGGGGCCCACGTTGTGGGCCGATTGGTGGTGTAAGTTTGGTATGCTCGTGTGGCTTAAGGGTAGATAGGATGCGTAGTTGTACACGCGCTCAATTATCACCTTACATGGCTTTATAAGCCCATACACAGTGGCCACGACTAGGTCATCCTTCCTCTCCTCCTCTTTCCCTTTCGTTTCTCGTCCCAAGCACGCCACCTTCCTTCCTTTCCTCTCTCTCCACTCGTTCTCTCCCTCCACTCACCTCCTCCTCTTTCTTGACTCTCTCTTTCTCTCTTTCTCTCTTTCTTTCTCCCTCCCCTGTCCCTCCTCCCCTGTTTCTCCCCTCCTCTGTTCGGCGTGCTCAAGGGTATATCGATTTTGGCCTGAGCGTTGATCGTTGACCTGATTCGGTTGACTGACTTAAATCGGTCTACTGAACTAGGAGTTTTCGGCATACCCAACCTGTTTTTAGTATGCTGAATCTGGGCCTAAATGCTTTTACAAAATGTGATTTTTATAGGGGTTTCTAGATTGATTTGTTTTGTCCCCTTGAGATGGGATTGTGGGCCGTCAGTGGTAGTCCTTTGGGACACCTGATGCGCCGTTTTATCGAGGTTTTGGAAGAGTTTTCAAAGATATGAAAAATAGTTTGAAAATGATTTCAAAGAGATGAGTTGACAGATTTGGAAAATGTTTTTCCTAGTTTTCTATGTGCGGGCCGAGACAGTGTAGGACCGTGTTGTCGAGATCAGGGAATGTGATGACATTCTCAGGTGGCCGAGATACTTGAGGCTGAGGGATGTCGGGTCTTGGAGGTATGAGACTCCTTGACTGTCGTCTCAAAGCTAGGGTTGTGGTCCGCGGGTTGAGGTGTCTTGTGGTATGACGAGGAGGTATGATACTCCTGCTGTCGCTGTGAGCACTGAAGCTCAGATGTTGTCAGGTGTAAAGGTATGACACTCCCTCCTGAGCACCGTGTGTGGAGGGCACCGTGTGTGGTGGCCAGTGAGGGTGAGACACGTGTCCCGTAGTTGGTAGCGTCCTAAGAGACAGGACAGCCTTCCCAAGGACGGGGATCGCTCCTGCTCAAGGTGGCTTCACTGTGGTAGTGTAAAACGCCGTGGTCGCTCCTTGGTGGACTGCATGTGGCCAGAGTTTGGTTGCCTGGAGTCGGGCTTCGTAACTCACTATGTGTGCTTTTGACCATTAAGGACCTTTACTTGTGGTTTTGGGCCGGTAGAGCCCCACATGTGTTTTTGGCTGGTGTGGGCCTGGTTTGTGGGGTTTTAGAGAAATGGTTTGCGAAATGAGTTTAAAAGAAAATTATTTATGATTTGCTTTCCACAGTTTTCTTAGGGTGTGTACTGGGTGACCTCTGTTACTCATGTGTTTTCCTTGTGTTTTTGGGTTGCAGGTGCAGGCATGTAGAGGTTTAACGTAGTGCATATAGTCCAGAGTCTCCTAGCTACACACACAAGTTCCTGGTAGTTTAATATCTTCTGTTTAGCTTTAATTTTTCGTAATTTAATTTGTTTTAAATAATTGTAGAAAATGCGAGATGTTACATGTGGATGTGGAATAAAGCTCATTTTGGTGACATATTTGAGAATGTCAAGAAGGCAAAGGAGAAGCTTACTAATGTTCAGAACTATTTAGATGGAGATTATAGTGAGGAGGTAAAGCAGAGGATTATTGAAGCTCAATAGGACCTCAATAAGGCTCTTTGGCAAGAGGACCTTTTTTGAGCTCACAAAGCACATTGTCAATGGCTTAGGGAGGGGGATAAAAAAGACAACTTTCTATGACAATGTGGTGAAGCATATACGACATAAGAGCTACATCCAAGCTATCAAGGATTCCTATGGTGATTGGTGGCATGATATGGAGCACATTTAGAATGTTGGCATTAAAATTTTCAAGGATCTTTTTACTTTTGAGTGACATGTGGTTCATGATGATTTATTGGATCAAATTCCCATATTAGTATTAGATGAAGAATGTTCTTATATTACTCGAATTCTTGACATGGATGAGGTGTTTTAGGCTTTGCTTTCTATGCTGAGGATGTTTGTAGCATCGGATGGTTTTCCCATTTCTTTCTACCATGTTGCTTGGGAGGTTATAAAGGAGAATTTGTTGGCTCTAGTTAACTATTTTCTATGTGGGTGGTCTTATGAGTAGGAGTATTCGTTGATTTGTTTGATTCCTAAGGTTGATCATTTGGTGAGTTTTACTCAATTCCATCCTAATAGTGTGGGCAATGTTGCTTCCAAGATTTGCACCAAGATTTTAAAAATAGGCTTGTTCCTTTTCTGCTGAAGTTGGTCAGTGAGGAACGAGAGGGGTTTGTTAGAGGTCGTGATATTTTTGACCATATCCAATTGGCATAGGAACTTGTTGGTGACATAGATAGAAAATGTAAAGATGGTAATGTTGTTTTTAAGCTCGATATGTTGAAAGTGTATGACAGAATGGAATGGTCCTTCATTTTCGATGTTTTGCACAGATTTGGGTTTTCAAAGAGGTTTGTTGACTAAGTGAGGAGAACTCTTAACAACAATTGGTTCACTATTATTATTAATGGCAAATAGTCTGGTTTCTTCAAATCCTCCAAGCGACTTAAGTAGGGTGACCCTTTATCTCCATCTTTGTTTATTCTTGCTCAGGAGGTCTTGAGTAGGGGGATTCAGTCTTTATTCACCCGAGGCTTATGTCAAAGGTATGTTACGTTGGGTAAAGGTCTGACACCTTCTCATTTGTTTTTTGCTGATGATGCTACCTTTTTGTTTAGCTGTTGGGAATTCTATATGAAACCTTATGGATTTCATTGCTAAGTATGAAGTCGCATCTGGTCAACATATGGGGAGAAATAAATTCAATTATATTTGAAGGAAGCAAAGTACGAGGAATGAAAGGATAGAACAATGCACTGGTTTTTCTAGGGGCTCCTGGCCTCTAACTTATTTGGGTGCACCTATTGTTGTTGGTCACATCAGAGGATCTTATTTTCAGTCTTTGGTGGAGAGGGTTAGGCAAAGGATTGAAGGATGGGGATCACCTTTTTTTCACTATATATGGTAGGCTTGTTCTAGTGAAGCATGTTTTATCCTCTATTTCTCTTCACATTTTAGCTATTTTGAGAATTCTTACTTAGCTCACCAATGACCTAGAATGTATGTGTGACCGCGCGTCCGTCTGACCGACCGCCCGACCCAGAGGGAGGGAGGGGTGGAGAGGAGGAGACCACAGCCATGTCGATGACGGCGAAGGTGCAAGGATAAAAGAAAAGAAAGAAAAGTGGAGTCGCCACCTAGTCTTTTAAGGGAAAGACGAGGAAAACCACAAAAGGATGAATGCATGGGATGCAGATGTGAAGGCTGGATGTCTGCTAACCAGAGGATGGGTAAGGATTCCTATT